>JABCMI010000062.1:279170-523460 GCA_026261945.1 Hirschfeldia incana | reverse complement strand
CATTTTATCGGCACCTCGCCTGATGGTCATATTCGGGTCCAACATTATCTACAGTATAACCTCTATAAATTAATAATCTATAAATTATTATCTCTTTAAATTAATACAATTTCATAGTCCCAAATTGAGTTTTTGGTTCAATTAGTACTTCGATAAATTAATAATCTCTATAAATTAATAAAAAATTATAGTCCTAACATTATTAATTTATAGAGGTTTCACTCTATCTATTATTATAAAGAAGGGTTTACTCTCTTCTGGGCGTGCCACCTCAGCATCCACATCATTAATTAGGGTGTTTTGGTCGTGACATGTGTCCAACCATTAATCCACAACATTTCCTTTAATCTGTAAATCATGGGCTTCGATCATGTAACGTGAATTTGGGCCGAGAACAAAATCGGTGTATCCAGCCTAATGACAGATTTTGCCTCTAATCCTAGGACGAGATAATCGAAGAAATCAAGTTCTTCTCTCCTCCGCCTGCGACGGCGACGAGGTGGCCTTTGTGCTTCTTCTCACTTCTGAAACGGTCCCGATCCGTGTTTAATCTCATTGATTCACTTCCCACGATGTGGTCTTCAATATTTTGTTTAGATCTGAATGCAACGTGTGTCAAGAATAAATATAAGGGAGTATTCTTCTCACAAATCTCAGAAAAGTAAACTTAAGAAATTTGAGGAAGACCTGGAGAAAGAGCTCCTCTCTGCAAAAACCTCCGAGTTGTTAGAATATGCTTACACACTTTTCTTCAGTTCCCCAATCATTCATCATCTTTTGTTTATCTGAGTTTGATATTGAATTTCTTCAGCACGTGTAAAATATATGAGGATGTAAGAATGAGGTGTATGATCGATCAAGGGGAGAATAAAGTTGCTCTCTGTTTTGTTAGTGGGGTTCACTATAATGCATGCTGCTGAAACGATGGAACTGAAGAAATATTTAATAGTTAAGAAACAAGTTTTTGTTCTAAACCTAGTGTTCTTGTTGTGGAAACTCGAATCTGAAAGAGAGAGGAGAGAAGAATGGTGGGTGCCGTGTGGCTTAAGGAGAGAAGTAGTGAAAATCTTATTCATTAACCAAGCACATGGTCTCCTTATATATGGAGCCATGGCCGACTTTACAAGTAAAGTTAAGCAATGTGGGACTCTCTTACATATATGAGAAATCGCCAAAGAGTTAATGAAATAAAGGCCCAATCCACATAAGGATGGGCTGGTACAATATAAGTGAACCACACTCGGTTTATGGCATTCCTTAACCTCCTGATCCGGACGGTTTACAACACTCCCCCTGAAGGCCATAACCGTATAGGGCTCGTAATGCGTTTGGGATACTGCCTCGTTAAAACCTTTCCATGGTAAACCCAAAACCCATTGTGGTAAAAGGGAAGCCATGGATAGGAAAAAGAGTACAGCCGCATTACTCCCCCTGATGAATGCATCACTGGGGTTGGTGCATTCCATCTGGTATCCGAGCTCTCCTTGAATGATGAAGCCGCCTGTGACTTGATGATGATTAGCTGGGTTCTTCTTTGAATGAACTGGTAATACTTGGACGTCCTGATATGTTTGGATCTCCATAAAGATGTGGCTAGGACGTTCATCTTTGATGCTGATCACTCCTTGACTTGGTCAGGCTGGTGGTGCTTCAAATGGTGCTCGGATGGACTTATAATCTGCAATAAAACTTTTCTTGCATTTCCTTTTCGTGACCCACGGATTCTCTTTGGTTTATATGGCATAGCCAAACCGTGGACATTCAAAATATATTGAGTCATAGACTCAGGACACATACAGACCATTCCACTTTGGTCTGGTCTCACCCTTAAGTGGTTATGGGTCATATCATGACCTGGTCGTTTATGGACAGTGAGATATACACGTCCATGACCATCTTATGAGTGTCTAAGATCATTAATGATCAATGATCAATACTGCAATGAAGTTTACAAAATTTATTAGACTTTGGTTCTATAACCAAATACACTCACCGGACCTTAACATTTTAAGAATGTCTTTGGTGTGCTGCTATCAAGCCTTTGCCGTGGACCATCCAATTCCTTTGGATGCCTTGGGTCATAGACCACGACCAAACACATAGTGATTGGTTCTTTATACGGTCATATATGTACAGGCAGTCCCATGTCCCTTGTTTGTAGTGACAAACGTGCTTATGGACTGATATATGATAGCTGATCTTTTGTGATCTAGGATAGTTTGAAATAACCTTTCTTTAGGCCGGTTTCAAACACAATGACTTCATACTTCTTATAAGTATGTGTGGTCTTCAATGGTTCTATGTGATCACCTCATGTGTCACTTTCAGGCGTGCTGATGCACTCACATAACTATAGTCTTTGCTGC
This sequence comes from Hirschfeldia incana, assembly GCA_026261945.1. Lineage (NCBI taxonomy): Eukaryota > Viridiplantae > Streptophyta > Magnoliopsida > Brassicales > Brassicaceae > Hirschfeldia > Hirschfeldia incana. The sequence goes on along the minus strand of JABCMI010000062.1, from coordinate 521,094 downwards.
AGCATTTACCATATGTAAAACATATCATGTTTGATAACTTGTATCATTGAAAAACTTTGAACCATTAATCCTTAGAACCTTTCTCAGGTCGGATTTGAACACAAGGGATTATACTATCTTCTTTAAAGATAGATGGTCGGATTTTACTAAGTAGGTACTTAGTCTTTCATGCAGCTGCTGTATTTTCCGATTATGAACAACTTAGGAACAAAGCTTGTTCTATGAGAATATCTTTTCTCATCTTTCTATGGTACTTTGATACCTTTATCCAGTGATTCATATGCTGCTTACTACATCATTTATTCTTTCATAAATATCCAGACAAAATCAAATATGATTTTCTGTAGTAGCATCCATCACTTAGGAGCATATCTCCTTATAAATTGTTTCTTGGTCCTTGTGAGTATCCTTGTGTCATCAAGCTATACTTGAGCATTATTAGAAGGTACATTGACACACTAGACCACGTGGTCATGTCCTTTAAACTCTCGGAATTTATCTTCCTCACAAGACCATTCACTGGTTTCATCCTTAGATGGCGTTTAGTGTATATATATGGTTAATACGCCTATCTCTTTTTAGATTCTTTAAATCTATGAATACCCCACGTCCCTATAATGTAATATGGGTACTCTTTCGTGGGTGTATGATCCTCAGGTCATATCTCATGTGCTACAATCGTTCATGAGCTCATATGTATTGTAAATACATCTTTGGTGTTAACACTCTTTGATAGTTCTATACTGTTCCAGTTCCAGACATGATCTTGTTAGATTTAAGATCTTATTATCTAGGACCTTTATACCTTGCAGTTTGGCGTCCCAAACTACATGGTCTGGTACCTTAGATGTGCGGTTGGCCAACCTTATTCCTTTGTCTAAACTGGTTGAACTGTGAACTCGGATTAGTGTAATTATGTGCACCTATCATTACCTTCCGAGATTCCTTATCATTTGGAAACTTATAAGTCTATCTTGTATAGACATTGTAGTAGCTTTGATTGTGTCTCTACTAGGACATTTATTTCGTGGTGCTTAAACTGGTATGACATAGTCTTTTATCTTTCATTTCGGGTCAGTGTGTCTGGCACATATTTCTGTTAGCTTTTATGAGCTTTAGACGTCTAGATCATAAATCTTTGGTCTGAGGATCTTGCCAAGACACCAATGGTTGATACCATATATTATTGATTTACCAGCATATAACTTTCTCCTTGATGTTGGATAGATGGATACATCTTGTAGGTAATCCATGTACCTTGGCCACAATCGGATACATCTTGTATGTAATCCGTGTTCTCATGTTTGGCTCGTGGTTTCTTGGAAATTCGTGGGAGACGTATAGTTATCTCTTATCCAACATATAATCCCAATCTTATCTCATCTTTTATGAGATTTCATCCTAGACGGCACACATGTTTATGGTGGTCTTTATACTCAATTTCTTAGGATGGTCTATGTCTGGATCATGACCCTTTATCATCATTTGATGGGATTATTTGTGCTCACTTCTATATGGCCTGATGCATACTGTCTTTATACATGTATCTCAGTGTGTTCCCAAGCATTAGGACGTGGCCTTTGTATTGTAAGGGAATCGGCCAAATGACTGTTCTCGGATCAGTTCTTGACCGGATCGGTTCGTCCGTATGCGGTACGGTCGTATGAGCTTTATGGACCGCGTCCACGTCCTGTCCATCTATCCTGGTTTCGACCAGATGGTTTATCATGATGGATGTGGTTTGTCTTTGTATTAATATACTTTGGTCATAGACCATATCTCATGGAAGTTCATGGATCATAGGGTTATCCTCTCTCCCCTCATGAACATGGGTTTATATTATGTTCATGGATCATAGGGTTATCCTCTCTCCCCTTATGAACTTACCATGATTTGCGGATGCTCTAGACTTTTCTAGTCTAAACCTTATAGGATATGACCTGTTCGGAACAGTTATCATGTTTCTTTGGCTATCATGTTCATGTTTTATAGTATGGTCATGTACCACACACGGGTTTTTATTCTCCCCCTCATGAACATGCTATAAATTTTGGTTGTGTAAGAACACTTAAACCATTGTGCCATTCCGTGATGCTTGGAACAATTAAGCCTTTTAGTATGGACATGGACCAGGATGACTAATCCTGTCGTGCCATAGAGTGATTAATTTCGTGGTTATCATAGGCCTTTGTGCCTTACCATGCTGATCTTTAACATTATTTGATCAGTGCAGTCACGACCCAATTATATGCCTTTGGACGATTTTTCTTTCAAAATCTAAAGCATCATTTATGTTTCCTTCGTTTGTTCAATGAGTGAACATTTAGGCTAATGTCTTGGTCGTGGTTATGTATTTACTATACTCACAATAGAGTATGTACGGTTATCTCATGATCTGAAAAGAAAATCTATGTTTCTTTTGCCCATTTGTTTAAAACGTGATGGGTCTTATACATTTTGGTTAAAAATCGTGCCCTTTGAGGCAGTGTCACTGGTCTGTGATTTACGGATGGATTTAGGTTTTTCTTTTGTCATTTTTGAATAAGAATTATCAAGCAAGTTTAAGCAAGATAAATTGTAAGACCAAAATCATCTTATTATTCCAATAGAATATGAATGACAAATAGATTGAAAAACCAAATCATAAAATATGAAAACTAAAATCAGAATGTCGGATTTTATCCTTTTAGACAATGTGTAAGCTGGCCACTCCGTCTCTTATCTTGGACACAGCTGCTTCGGATTTTTCTTTATCCTTTTCAGATTTCATCTCAGCTTGCTGAATGTATGTGAACAGATCATTGTAGGTGGTGAAGCCCTTCTCTATATAGGCGTATTGCAGGAGCAAATCTCTAGGGTTTGCTGTGAACAAGGTCTTTTCTATTAAGTCCCTTTCAGTTATGGTTTCACCACATAGTCTCAGTTTTGAAACAATCTTGGACAGTTCCAAATCATACTCTTCCACAGATTCAAAATCTCGGAATCTGAGACTTATCCATTCGCACCTGACCTTTGGCAATAACACCTTGGTGTATCTGGATTTTAATTCTTTCCAGAGGTCACGAGGATCTTCAATGTGTGCATACTGATCTTTCAGCTCATTTGTGAGATGCTGGCGCATATAAGTTATGGCTCTTTCATTATCACTCTTAGTTGCAAGACTACCTTGAGTGATGCACTGTCCGAGACTCCTTATTGTCAGGACGTATGCTGTGTTTATTGCCCATCCCAACCAATTGTCTCCGGAGAGCTCTAGGGTAGTGAAGTCCGAAACTTCAAAACTCGACATCTGAAATATTGTTCAAAGAACATGTCTTAGTTTTAGATATAAGTTCCATACTACATATCACACACGCACAAAAGAAAGAATTCTAAGTGACGTTTTATAATTTTTTAAACCTGATGGCTAAGGTGTGAATCATCCTTTTAAGGGATTTAAACAAGTATGAAAACCGTTGGTCCATCTTTGAAAATTTAGATTGAAATATGGTTTGAGAACCACTTTTAAAGATGAGATGGACGAGTGTGTGGTCTTACCGCACTGTGGTACGGTTCATCGACCCACTTGTACTGTGGTACGGTCCATCGACTCACTCGTACTGTGGTACAGTCCATTGTGGTCTTACCGTACTGTGGTACGGTTCATCGACCCATGCGGTCTAGTGGTACCGTAGGGTACACATCATCGACCTAAAACTGGTCGTGATCTCTTCGCACTGAGGTACGAGTCATTGATCATCGCGGATCATAAGGATCATCGCGAACCATTGCGGATGATCAATGTGAATTATCGGAATCACCGAGGATCACTATGAATCATCGCGCCTGATCACCATGAATCATCGCGGATCACCGGGAATCATCATAGGCGATCACCGTGACCATCGATGATCATGGGTGATGGTCTAGTTACACCGTATGGTGAACATCATCGACCCACGTTAATTTTAATCCTTATTAATAGTTTCTCAATAGGATCTAACCACACTCCAGGTGCGGATCATCGATCAAAACATTTTGAAAACATAATTTTAAGTTTGTTTGGACATATAGCGTATCATCCTTTGAAGAAAGGGGTATCACTTGTTGTCCTTACAAACAGCCGGTTTTAATAACTCGGAAACATTTGTCTTATGCTTTGCTTAACATATAGCGTGTCATCCTTAAAGGGGTATCGCTTGTTGTCTTGCAAAATAATAGACTATGTAACCGTAAATTAGGTTTTTAGGGGTTTTAGGATCCGAACCTTGTGGTTTAGAAGGAGTAAGGCTCGGATCTGATCATATATGATCGGATTAGGGTTTATAGGATTTTTAGAAATCGGTTTTATGTTTCAATTTGTTAAAATCGGTTAGATTTCACAAGTTAGGTCTAATTTTGAATTTCATTTTAAAAACAAGAATTTTTGGAAATCAGCCTTTAAAATCGGATCGGATCAAGATATAAAAGATTTGAAAGATTTGGAAAATATTTGAAAAGATTTGGAAAATATTTTTCTTGATCCGCAAGATATAAAATTTTAGGGTTTTCGGATTACCTTGCTACTTGGCCGCTTTTCCATTTGTCTTCTCTCTTATGATCTTGGCGGCTGCTAGGGTTTTGGGGCTGAGTCCTTGGCGGCTGATCTCAGAGCAGGGTCGTGCTGATAACGTGTTCTAAACCTAGTATTCTTGTTGTGGAAACTCGAATCTGAAAGAGAGAGGAGAGAAGAATGGTGGGTGCCGTGTGGCTTAAGGAGAGAAGTAGTGAAAATCTTATTCATTAACAAAGCACATGGTCTCCTTATATATGGAGCCATGGCCGACTTTACAAGTAAAGTTAAGCAATGTGGGACTCTCTTACATATATGAGAAATCGCCAAAGAGTTAATGAAATAAAGGCCCAATCCACATAAGGATGGGCTGGTACAATATAAGTGAACCACACTCGGTTTATGGCATTCCTTAACCTCCTGATCCGGACGGTTTACAACAGTTTTCTTTTCATAAACATTGTGCTTGCGCTGATGGAAAGCTTAATTTTCTTTTAGTTATTGTAATCGGATGGTTGGGTTCACGTTTGGTTTTTTAAACATGTTTATGACATCAAATAAGAATTTATTTTTGGGAGAATTGCCAAGTATGACTCAAAATTTGGAGTCAAACCCAAAAGAATACCTCAACTTGGGTCAAAGGCAAAAGTAACCTAAAATGCTATTGAAATTACAACTAGGACCCTTGTGACCAAACAAAAAAAAACGGGATTTTTTTTACGTTTTTACCTCTCGGCAAGTCGTCTGTTTAGACGACTTAAAAATAACTCGTCCAGACGACTTCACTGAAAATCATCTGGACAGTTATTCTTAAACATAATTTAAAAATTCTGTAAAAAATATTTTGATAAGTGAAAAATGGGAATTATGTAATTAACATATGTCTTAAGAGATATAAATTAGGATATAACAAATTTCAATTGTTTTCAGCATAGATGAGTGAAAGTAGGTCGTCATGATATTTTTTAGTTTTGGTTTCATCAACATATGTTGTAGTTTTGTATATGTTCTTAGATTTCGGAAAGCATTAAAACCGTTTTTGAAAAATTTAAAAATTACCTAAGCGTGTTCATTTCTGTGTATAGTAAACACTATTGAAGTATACTTTGATTTTATAACGTGGTTAGTTAGTTAATTTAGTCATTTTAGTTTAGGGGTTCATTTTAGGGTCTTGACGACTTAAAATTTAGTCGTCTGTGGACAGACGACTAAATATTAAGTCGTCTGATGTACATTATCAGCCAGAATAAATCGTCTAAACCGGACCAAACCTTAAATTTTACCAATGTACTTTTAAAGCTAACCGGATTATTTACCCAATATATGAGGTGATTTTTTTTTGTTCATTTTTCGCGAAATTCAGAAACCCTAACAGTTCTCTCTCACCGGCGATATCAAAGGCGATTTCGAATTCCCACTATTTCCGAACAAACCATCGTTCTCAACGTCGGCTATCTAACTTCATTCTCACCGTTCTCGCCGCAGCGTCTTCTAACCCTAGCGCCGCCGCTTCCACTATTTCCGAACAAACCGTCGACCTCGCTACCGTGGTCACCAACGTTCTCACCGCCGCTTCCTCCAAACCCTAGCGCCGCCGCTTCGCCGCCGCTTCTTCTCTGTAAACCGTAGCGCCGTTTCTCTGTAAACCCTAACGCCGGTAAGTCATCAATCTCGAGGAAAAGATGAAAATAAAACGTTGTCTCTATCAATGTACTCATTCTCACCGTTTCACTTTTATTTTTTCAGATCTATAACCGCAATGACGAGTACAACCGCAATGACGAGTACTCCAACTCCTTCTGCGACTAATCAGGTCTGCTTTACATTTTTCTACTGGAAGACTTGTAAGATAAGTCGTCTGGAGAGTCTTCCAACTGGACTACTTAGTAAACGACTTAAATTAAGTCGTCCAGCAGGAAGACTTTCCAGACGACTTATAATTAAGTCGTCTACTAAGTCGTCTGGAGTAACAATTAAGGCGTGATTGATTTAGCTTGTGTTCTGACTTCTATTGTTGTCTTTGATTATTTTGCAGACAAAAAGGATGGATGTTCCAGAACTCCCCCGTAGGTTATACACACCAGGCTCTGAGCCACCAGCCCACAATAGCATTTCGTATCACACGGATAACAAGAGGTTGCATACTGCTCTTAAGGAAGCTCTTACTGATGACGAATTTGAAGAGCTCAAGGAGTCGAGATTGGGAGTTTTCATCAAGTTCAAGGAGCAGGGATTTGGTTGGGCTTCAAGGCTGGTTCACCACATGCTCAGTTTCAAGCTGGACATTCAGAAGAAGTATGAGATGTGGTCTCTGGTTGGTCCAGAACCTTTGAGGTTTTCACTGTTAGAGTTTGAAAACCTCACTGGTCTAAACTGCGAGTACATCGAGGACCTTGAGACACCAAAATGTGAAGTTACCAAAGAGATGGTTTCTTTCTGGGGATGCTGGGAGTTCATCTGGAAGCTGGGCCAACTACAGATCAGATAATAGCAGCACTGAACAGATGCGGGATTGGTCCACGGAAGATCGGAAGCGGCTCGCGTACCTTTCCATCTTCACAGGATTCATTGAAGGGAGAAATTTTTCAACCGCTACACGATCTTCTCTGGCAAGGCTAGTGATGAATTTAGATCGGTTTGAGAATTATCCATGGGAGAGAGTCGCGTTTAAGGTGCTGATGGACTCTTTGTGGAACAAAGATATTACTGGCTGCTACACCGTGGATGGGTTTATACAAGTTCTTCAGGTCTGGGTGTACACAGCTATGCCGGAATTGGGTGCTAGTATTGGTGGTCCCAGAGCAAACAGTCCGTCTCCACCGATACTGGCTTACGGAGGCAGCAGAGGCCGCAGATCAATGAAAGTTGCTATCTTGCGTCAGGTATTTACTTCAATCCAAAACACTGCGCAGACGACTTATATTAAAGTCGTCTACTAAGTCGTCCATCTGGACGACCTTTCAGACGACTTAATTAGATTGAAATATGGTTTGAGAACCACTTTTAAAGATGAGATGGACGAGTGTGTGGTCTTACCGCACTGTGGTACGGTTCATCGACCCACTTGTACTGTGGTACGGTCCATCGACTCACTCGTACTGTGGTACAGTCCATTGTGGTCTTACCGTACTGTGGTACGGTTCATCGACCCATGCGGTCTAGTGGTACCGTAGGGTACACATCATCGACCTAAAACTGGTCGTGATCTCTTCGCACTGAGGTACGAGTCATTGATCATCGCGGATCATAAGGATCATCGCGAACCATTGCGGATGATCAATGTGAATTATCGGAATCACCGAGGATCACTATGAATCATCGCGCCTGATCACCATGAATCATCGCGGATCACCGGGAATCATCATAGGCGATCACCGTGACCATCGATGATCATGGGTGATGGTCTAGTTACACCGTATGGTGAACATCATCGACCCACGTTAATTTTAATCCTTATTAATAGTTTCTCAATAGGATCTAACCACACTCCAGGTGCGGATCATCGATCAAAACATTTTGAAAACATAATTTTAAGTTTGTTTGGACATATAGCGTATCATCCTTTGAAGAAAGGGGTATCACTTGTTGTCCTTACAAACAGCCGGTTTTAATAACTCGGAAACATTTGTCTTATGCTTTGCTTAACATATAGCGTGTCATCCTTAAAGGGGTATCGCTTGTTGTCTTGCAAAATAATAGACTATGTAACCGTAAATTAGGTTTTTAGGGGTTTTAGGATCCGAACCTTGTGGTTTAGAAGGAGTAAGGCTCGGATCTGATCATATATGATCGGATTAGGGTTTATAGGATTTTTAGAAATCGGTTTTATGTTTCAATTTGTTAAAATCGGTTAGATTTCACAAGTTAGGTCTAATTTTGAATTTCATTTTAAAAACAAGAATTTTTGGAAATCAGCCTTTAAAATCGGATCGGATCAAGATATAAAAGATTTGAAAGATTTGGAAAATATTTGAAAAGATTTGGAAAATATTTTTCTTGATCCGCAAGATATAAAATTTTAGGGTTTTCGGATTACCTTGCTACTTGGCCGCTTTTCCATTTGTCTTCTCTCTTATGATCTTGGCGGCTGCTAGGGTTTTGGGGCTGAGTCCTTGGCGGCTGATCTCAGAGCAGGGTCGTGCTGATAACGTGTTCTAAACCTAGTATTCTTGTTGTGGAAACTCGAATCTGAAAGAGAGAGGAGAGAAGAATGGTGGGTGCCGTGTGGCTTAAGGAGAGAAGTAGTGAAAATCTTATTCATTAACAAAGCACATGGTCTCCTTATATATGGAGCCATGGCCGACTTTACAAGTAAAGTTAAGCAATGTGGGACTCTCTTACATATATGAGAAATCGCCAAAGAGTTAATGAAATAAAGGCCCAATCCACATAAGGATGGGCTGGTACAATATAAGTGAACCACACTCGGTTTATGGCATTCCTTAACCTCCTGATCCGGACGGTTTACAACAGTTTTCTTTTCATAAACATTGTGCTTGCGCTGATGGAAAGCTTAATTTTCTTTTAGTTATTGTAATCGGATGGTTGGGTTCACGTTTGGTTTTTTAAACATGTTTATGACATCAAATAAGAATTTATTTTTGGGAGAATTGCCAAGTATGACTCAAAATTTGGAGTCAAACCCAAAAGAATACCTCAACTTGGGTCAAAGGCAAAAGTAACCTAAAATGCTATTGAAATTACAACTAGGACCCTTGTGACCAAACAAAAAAAAACGGGATTTTTTTTACGTTTTTACCTCTCGGCAAGTCGTCTGTTTAGACGACTTAAAAATAACTCGTCCAGACGACTTCACTGAAAATCATCTGGACAGTTATTCTTAAACATAATTTAAAAATTCTGTAAAAAATATTTTGATAAGTGAAAAATGGGAATTATGTAATTAACATATGTCTTAAGAGATATAAATTAGGATATAACAAATTTCAATTGTTTTCAGCATAGATGAGTGAAAGTAGGTCGTCATGATATTTTTTAGTTTTGGTTTCATCAACATATGTTGTAGTTTTGTATATGTTCTTAGATTTCGGAAAGCATTAAAACCGTTTTTGAAAAATTTAAAAATTACCTAAGCGTGTTCATTTCTGTGTATAGTAAACACTATTGAAGTATACTTTGATTTTATAACGTGGTTAGTTAGTTAATTTAGTCATTTTAGTTTAGGGGTTCATTTTAGGGTCTTGACGACTTAAAATTTAGTCGTCTGTGGACAGACGACTAAATATTAAGTCGTCTGATGTACATTATCAGCCAGAATAAATCGTCTAAACCGGACCAAACCTTAAATTTTACCAATGTACTTTTAAAGCTAACCGGATTATTTACCCAATATATGAGGTGATTTTTTTTTGTTCATTTTTCGCGAAATTCAGAAACCCTAACAGTTCTCTCTCACCGGCGATATCAAAGGCGATTTCGAATTCCCACTATTTCCGAACAAACCATCGTTCTCAACGTCGGCTATCTAACTTCATTCTCACCGTTCTCGCCGCAGCGTCTTCTAACCCTAGCGCCGCCGCTTCCACTATTTCCGAACAAACCGTCGACCTCGCTACCGTGGTCACCAACGTTCTCACCGCCGCTTCCTCCAAACCCTAGCGCCGCCGCTTCGCCGCCGCTTCTTCTCTGTAAACCGTAGCGCCGTTTCTCTGTAAACCCTAACGCCGGTAAGTCATCAATCTCGAGGAAAAGATGAAAATAAAACGTTGTCTCTATCAATGTACTCATTCTCACCGTTTCACTTTTATTTTTTCAGATCTATAACCGCAATGACGAGTACAACCGCAATGACGAGTACTCCAACTCCTTCTGCGACTAATCAGGTCTGCTTTACATTTTTCTACTGGAAGACTTGTAAGATAAGTCGTCTGGAGAGTCTTCCAACTGGACTACTTAGTAAACGACTTAAATTAAGTCGTCCAGCAGGAAGACTTTCCAGACGACTTATAATTAAGTCGTCTACTAAGTCGTCTGGAGTAACAATTAAGGCGTGATTGATTTAGCTTGTGTTCTGACTTCTATTGTTGTCTTTGATTATTTTGCAGACAAAAAGGATGGATGTTCCAGAACTCCCCCGTAGGTTATACACACCAGGCTCTGAGCCACCAGCCCACAATAGCATTTCGTATCACACGGATAACAAGAGGTTGCATACTGCTCTTAAGGAAGCTCTTACTGATGACGAATTTGAAGAGCTCAAGGAGTCGAGATTGGGAGTTTTCATCAAGTTCAAGGAGCAGGGATTTGGTTGGGCTTCAAGGCTGGTTCACCACATGCTCAGTTTCAAGCTGGACATTCAGAAGAAGTATGAGATGTGGTCTCTGGTTGGTCCAGAACCTTTGAGGTTTTCACTGTTAGAGTTTGAAAACCTCACTGGTCTAAACTGCGAGTACATCGAGGACCTTGAGACACCAAAATGTGAAGTTACCAAAGAGATGGTTTCTTTCTGGGGATGCTGGGAGTTCATCTGGAAGCTGGGCCAACTACAGATCAGATAATAGCAGCACTGAACAGATGCGGGATTGGTCCACGGAAGATCGGAAGCGGCTCGCGTACCTTTCCATCTTCACAGGATTCATTGAAGGGAGAAATTTTTCAACCGCTACACGATCTTCTCTGGCAAGGCTAGTGATGAATTTAGATCGGTTTGAGAATTATCCATGGGAGAGAGTCGCGTTTAAGGTGCTGATGGACTCTTTGTGGAACAAAGATATTACTGGCTGCTACACCGTGGATGGGTTTATACAAGTTCTTCAGGTCTGGGTGTACACAGCTATGCCGGAATTGGGTGCTAGTATTGGTGGTCCCAGAGCAAACAGTCCGTCTCCACCGATACTGGCTTACGGAGGCAGCAGAGGCCGCAGATCAATGAAAGTTGCTATCTTGCGTCAGGTATTTACTTCAATCCAAAACACTGCGCAGACGACTTATATTAAAGTCGTCTACTAAGTCGTCCATCTGGACGACCTTTCAGACGACTTAATTAAGTCGTCTACTAAGTCGTCCATCTGGACGACCTTTCAGACGACTTGTAATAAGTCGTCTGGAAAGTCTTCCAGCTGGACGACTTAGTAGACGACTTGTAATAAGTCGTCTGGAAAGTCTTCCAGCTGGACGACTTAGTAGACGACTTATTATTAAGTCGTCTACTAAGTCGTCTTGCTCAAATATCTAACTCGATCCTTCTATTTACTGCAGACCCGCGTGATCAACTTTGTCCAGAAGGACATTAGTGAAATGTGGCCAAAATGGGACTCTGAGGTTGAGGACCTGCCCGCGGAGAACATCATTAAATTCATGTATGATCGGAGACCGTGGAAGTGGACCTTAGATTGCTGGGAAGTCACTGGTACTAAGGTCTATACAAAACCTGAGGAGGCTACATCGAAGAAAGCCAAAGAGATAGAGATGGTTGTGGTGGCGGAGGAGGAGGAGGAAGACAATCCAAGACCTCTGAAGAAAGCTCGTAAAGAGGCTCCTAAAGAGGCTCATAAAGAGGCTCCTAAAGAGGCTAGACAAGAGCCTGAGCCTATGGAAGAGGAAAGTTGGATGACCAAACAGGAGTTGCAAAAAATGTTCAAGGACGTAACTGACTGCATGAAAGAAGGGTTTAGGAAGTGCATCAAGGAGATTAGGAATGTGTCCGATAGGTTGGAAGCTGTGGAGAAGAAGGTTGGTATCACCAATCAGGCTACCATTCAAGACAAACAGCCTACTCCTCAACCCAATCAGCCTACTCCTCAACCCAATCAGACAACCCCTCAAGACAAACAGCCTACTCCTCAACCCAATCAGACAACCCCTCAAGATAAACAACCTCCTCCTCCTACCAAAGAGGCTACTCCTCAACCCAAACAGATAACCCCTCAAGATAAACACCCTCCTCCTCCTACCAAAGAGGCTACTCCTCAACCCAAACAGACAACCCCTCAAGATAAACAGCCTCCTCTTCCTGCCAAACAGCATACTCCTCTTAAGAAACAGCCTCCTCCTCCTACCAAACAGCCTCCTCCGACCAAAAAGCCTTCTCCTCAAAGGAAACAACCTCCTCAAACGAAACAGACTACCCCTCAAGCCAAAGAGGTTAGTATCAACAAGAATTAAGTCGTCTAGGGTTAACTAGTTGAACTTGGACGACTTAAATAAAAGTTGTCTGGACGACTAGTTGACCCTGGACGACTTAAAAAAAGTTGTCTGGACGACTAGTTGACCCTGGACGACTTAAATGTAAGTCGTCCAGGGTCAACTAGTCGTCCAGACAACTTTTTTTAAAGTCGTCCAGGGTCAATTAGTCGTCCAGACAACTTTTATTTAAGTCGTCCAAGTTCAACTAGTCGTCCAGACAACTTTTATTTAAGTCGTCCATGGTTAACTAGTGTGCAACTTTTATTGCAGAGATATTTGCCGGAGGATACATTCGATGAGGGTTTCTCGGTAAATAAGATCTTGCCGGAGGATAAAGCAGATGGTGTCTCCTCCAAACAGATTGTTGCTGTCACTTCCACTGACCAACCGAGCCTCACTTCCACTGATCAAAAACCGAGCCTCGCTTCCACTGATCAACAACCGAGCCTCGCTTCCACCTCCCAACCGAGCGTCGCTTCCACTGATCCAAGCGTTCCAGCACCACATCCAATCGTTCCAGCACCACATCCAAGTGTTCCAGCACCACAATCAAGCGTTCCAGACACAGAACCGAGCCTGGTTGTATTGGACCAAACAACTCCCACTGCTACTGTGCGTGGAAGGAGTGAACGAGTGAAGAAACCTGCTCCCACGCAGATATCTCCTTATACAGCAGAGAAAAATAAATTCATTGCTTTTTTGGCAGCCTATAAGCCATTTCCGCCAGTTAACAAAGACAAGCTGAAGGAGCTCGCTGATTGGTTGAAAACTAATCCGTAAGTGATTTCTTTACCCAAAACTGATTGCTTTTTTGCTTGATTTAGTCTACCAAAACTGATTGCTTTTTTGTTTGCAGTCATTATTACACTAAGCAAGAGGACAAACCACGTACATCACCAACTTGGTGGTATCGCATCCTCCGGACACCCAAAGAATGGCTGGAAGACTGCGTAAGTCTTCTTAAATATAAGTCGTCTGGTAAATATTAAGTCGTCTGGTTCTTAAATATAGGTCGTCTGGTAAATATAAAGTCGTCTGGTAAATATAATTCGTCTGGAAAGTCGTCTACGTAAGTCGTCCAAGTAGACGACTTTCCAGACGACTTAATATAAGTCGTCTGGTAAATATAAGTCGTCTGGAAAGTCGTCTACGTAAGTCGTCCAAGTAGACGACTTTCCAGACGACTTAATATAAGTCGTCTGGTAAATATAAGTCGTCTGGAAAGTCGTCTGGAAAGTCGTCTACGTAAGTCGTCCAAGTAGACGACTTTCCAGACGACTTATATTTACCAGACGACCTAAATATAAGTCGTCTGGTAAGTCGTCTGGTATCTTCTACGTGGACGACTTACCAGACGACTTAAATTTAAGTCGTCTGGTAACTTCTAACTTGTATTATTTTATATGCAGCATATAGATGCTTGGATTAATGTGCTGAGGCAGAGGTATCAGCAGAACCCACAAGCTTTCAGGAGCGAGCGAATGTGCTTCTTGGATCACAACTTTTCCCAGTCTTGGAGAGAACAGTATCACGTCTTCAAAGCCACGGAACCTGATCACCACGGTTTAGGGAGAGCTCTACCTGGTGGGGCGTGAAATTTTTATGACAGATCAATACCTACATTTTGCCAATCAATGAAGAAGTGGGGGGAAGACGTTGATGATATCTATGCGCCAGTGAACTTGAACAACAAGCATTGGGTTGCTATTTGGATATCGATCCCTAAGAGGCACATAGTCGTCTGGGACAGCATACCTTCAACGTCGGTACCAGAAGCATGGGATGAGATAATGCAGCCTTTTCTGGAGATGGTCCCTTATCTGCTTGTTGAGTGCGCTCCCAACGAAGAGCTACAGGTTGCACGCGGGTTGGAGCCATACACCTATTAGAGACCGTTGAAAGGAATACCCTTGGCCAACAATGGTGATTGTGGCTTGTACGCTCTAAAGTACATTGAATGTCATGCTCTTGGGGTCAACTTTAACCCTAAAGACTTTGCTAGGAACAACGTGAAGGCTATGAGGGATTGTATGGCGGTGAATATATGGACGGAGCTTGTTGATCAGCATTTGAAAGAAAATGTGGATGGTGATAGATTTATGGGCATGTATGATTAGCTGTATAGATTTGAACTCTTGTATAGATTTGAAACCTTGTATAGCTTGAACTTCTCTGTTGTATATATTTGAACTTGTCTTCCCTTGTATATATTTGTAAATTTATAAGTCGTCTGCAAGGTTTTCCAGCTGGACGACTTACAAATAAGTCGTCTGCAAGGTTTTCCAGCTGGACGACTTACAAATAAGTCGTCTGGAAGGTTTTCCAGCTGGACGACTTACAAATAAGTCGTCTCAATTTTATAAAATACACTTGAAGGGATAGTAGAAGACTAAAAATAAAATACATTGGACGACTTAGAAGAACGTCGTCTAAAAATAAAATACACTGGACGACTTATATATAAGTCGTCTGGACGGGTAATCAAGACTGGACGACTAAATTTTATAAAATACACTGGACTTCTAAATGTTATAAAATAGACTTGAAGGGATAGTAGAAGGTAGTCTAAAAATAAAAATACACTGGACGACTTAGTAGAAGGTCGTCTAAAAATAAAATACACTGGACGACTTAGAAGAAGGTCGTCTAAAAATAAAATACACTGGACGACTAAAATTAAGGTCGTCTAGATGGGTAATCAAGACTGGACGACTAAAATTAAGGTCGTCTGGACAACTAGTCAACTGGTTGTTTACATTGTGGTTTCGTATGGCCAGTTTCCTTGCAGTTTGAGCATCTCCGTGCCCTGTGTTTCTTCCTGGGTTTGTGTCCTCTCATCCTAGATAGCTCCAACCAAGATTGTCATCTTGATTTCTTCTGTCTTCCCGGACCACGCTTTACTTCTGGAGGAAAGCATTCTCGTTCCTCAACATGTTGTGACACGATAGGATATATATTCTCTGAGTATCCTGCATACAGATAATTCTTTGAGTACACTGGACATACAAGTGAGGAGATATGCAAACCAACTTTATTTGCAGCAGCTATAGCATGAGAGCAAGGTATTTTCTCCACTCCATAGACACCACAATCACACTTTGCATGTTCCAAATCAACCACACAGTCCATTTTGCCACCTTTGACAAAGTACTTCCATCCATTAATTGGTTCGACTGTCATCGTATCCGCTATCTCTTTTCGAACAGCAAGTATTCAACACCCCGGCTATGTGGAGTTGTGAGACTCAAAGCATCTTGTCTCCTTTTCACATACCATTTTCCTAACTTCTTTCTTATGAACTCCAGCAGGAATGTAATCGGAAATCCTCTTGCTTTCTTCAGTGCGGAAATAATAGATTCAACGATGTTGCTTGTTTTTATGTTGAACATGTTCCCCTTACAATGAACCCTTGACCATAGGCTGGCGTCGGCATCCTCCAAATACGTTGCAAGTTCCGGGTTTGCACTCCGTATCTCAGCCATGTACCGGTCAAAATTGTAAACCGTGTGAGCATAAGCAGCCCCTTTCACCAAGTACATGAGATGTTTCCCTTTAAACTTTTTGACAATGTTTTTTTGAAGGTGATAATAACATATTCCTCGGTTTGCCCAAGGAAACACCTTATCACACGCACTTTTAATGGCCGAGTGCCGGTCGGAGACTATCATCAGAGGCTTGTCATGAGATATACAACTAGCCAATTTTGTGAAAAACCATTCCCAAGAAGAATCATCTTCAGCATCCACAATCCCAAAAGCCAATGGGAATATCTGAAAATTGTCATCTTGTGCGGCTGCAGTTAACATAACACCTCTATACTTTCCACTTAGGTGAGTTCCATCCACCACAATGACCCTTCTCTGATAATTAAAACATGTGATAGAAGCTCCAAAAGATAGAAATAGATACTTGAATCTTTTAACAGAATCAAGTTCTATAGCCGTGACAGAATTATGATTTGCAATGGAGATTTGCTCGAGATATGATGCCAGCCGCGAATACCCTTCTTCTGCTGATCCTCTCACCAATTTTTGTGCATATAACAATGCTCTGTATGAAGTGGTGTAATCAAGCTCCATGCCAAACATGTTCTTCATTGCATCAGTGATATGCTGCGGAGTAATCCCATCAATGATCCCAACACGATCAATGAAAAGACTACCAACATACTTCGGAGTACAGTGTCTCCGCTGAGCGATTTGGTCTCCCACTGAGCATAAATGTTTTTCCACATACTTTGTTACCCAAAACGTGTTTGTCCCATGTTTCACACTCGCTCTGATCTTCCATCCACAACCGCTAACCCGACATCTTGCCACAAGGAGAGTTTTCGTTGATTTGTATATTCTGAAAGAAAACCTACCCCTCACTGCTGCCAACCGCAGCTCTAAAAGCAGTGCATCCTTGCTATCAAAACTCTGGTTAACATAGATACTGGTACCATCCGATTTTCCTCCTTCAATAGCTTTTGACTTAGCATATGTCTTTTCGATTTCTTCAAAACAAACATTATCATCATCTTTCTCATCCTCATCTTGAACCTTTCCATAAAGACTGTAATCCCCACCATTCTGATCTGTTTCACCAACAATTTCCTCCTCATTTTCCTCCTCCCCATTTTCCTCCTCCCCATCTTGATTTTCATCTTCAACAAACTCATTATCACCAACATCTTCTTCCCATTCATCAGCTTCATCATTATCACCAACATCTTCTTCCCATTCACCAGCTTCATCATCACCAACATCTTCTTCCCATTCACCAGCTTCATCATTATCCCTTTCCTCTGAAACCGTTTCCACCTTGCTGCGGCTTGATACACAAAGACATACTCTATGCGTTTTGAGTATCTCGAGCAAGTTTTGAACTTGTCTATCACTTGTAACATGAATGGGAGGACTGCCTGGAGCCATCATCATTTCTGCTGATAATGAGTAGCTAATCTCCACAGTCACTGTTCTCATGTTCAGGTTATAATCTTCTTGAGCCATTGCAACAAGTTCAGCATGTGTTGAATCTTCATTCAATAAAAACAATCTTGCTCCTTTGAGATCATCAACCACAAAATCCCAACGGCAATCTCTCCACAACCATTCTCCATACACTACATGTAACTGAAAAATCATCTGCAAATATTCAAAATAAAACACATTAGTAAACATAGAGAAAATGAAGAAGTTCAATAAACATTGCCGTAGACGACTTAGAATTAAGTCGTCCAGAAGACTTAAAGGTAAGTCGTCTAAAGAGGTCACTTTTGCAATTGAAAATGAAAAGGGACGACTTAATACTAAGTCGTCCGGCTTTGTTTGTTAAAAAAAAAACTTCAGACGACTTATATAAAAGTCGTCTATGAGAAACGGGTTAGTTTTGCATTTGACCGAATCGTGTCAGATCTTTGACTTTTTCTGGACGACTTATAATTTAGTCGTCTCTGGGAAAGTTAAAATTTCAATATTTTATTCAAACAAGACGACTTAAACGTAATTTAAGTCGTCCTAGGTTAGTTTTGTAATTGAAAAATAAAACTTGAAATTTAACTTTCTCCAGACGACTTAAATGAAAATCGTCCCACCAGAAGACTTAATTTAAAGTCGTCCGGGGTAAGCAAAGTCGTCCAGACTAAGTCGTCCATCTTTAGACGACTTAAATGAAAGTCGTCCGGATAGATGACTTAACTTAAGGTCGTCCGGTTTAAGCAAGGTTTGACCAGAAAATTTGGAAATATTCTGGACGACTTTGCTTTCCCCGGACGACTTTAAATTAAGTCTTCTGGTGGAACGACTTTGATTTAAGTCGTCTGGAGAAAGTTAAATTTCAAGTTATATTTTTCAATTACAAAACTAACCTAGGATGACTTACGTTTAAGTCGTCTAGTTTAATAAAATATTGAAATTTTAACTTTCCCAGAGACGACTGAATTATAAGTCGTCCAGAAATAGTCAAAGATCTGACACGATTCGGTCAAATGCAAAACTAACCCGTTTCTCGTAGACGACTTATATATAAGTCGTCTAGAGTTTTTTTTTTAACAAACAAAGCTGGACGACTTAGTTTAAGTCGTCCGTTTGACCAGAAGACTTATCAGTAAGTCTTCTACATACAGATGACTTACTAGTAAGTCTTCTACGCGAACAGATCTTGAAAAAAATTCAAATTCGTACCTTAAACTAGGTGAGATGACTTCGTTTGCACACAGGGTCTTCTCCAACCACCCATAACCTCAAACGAAAGCAACCGTAAGTCAAAACGAAAGAAATATGGCTCTCTCAACCATAAAATATTTTGAATCAAAAGCTTGAGTTTTTTGGATGAATATGGAGAGAAAGTGAAAGAAATATTGTTTTTAGTTCATAACAATTGAAACAGAGAGAGTGTAAAGAGATTTACGTGCATTAAAATGCATTAAAAGCTCCATACAGTTAGTACAAGGTTGTTGGAACTATTCATGGTAGTGCACTATTGTAAATACTTGAAGAAGATGAGGTTGAGACAGTAAAGAAGCCATTTTCGATAAAAAAAAGTAATGGCATTTTCGTAGATAAAATGCAAGTGTGGGGTGAGAATCTCAGAAAAAAAATGAGTCAAAAAAAATGTTAGTTTTCTGTTTGACTCCAAGTTTTGAGTCACTTTTGCAAAAAGCCCTTTATTTTTTAAATAAATATAAATTAAGTAACAAACATCATCATCATCTACATCTATATGTATGTTAAATTATTCAAATTTAAATGTGTATAAAAAGTTTAAAGATATAAATATATAAATCTATTAATATAAAGGAGACTTGTGATGGCTCCATAATCGTCCATGACATCAAAGAGAGAGATGATTTTCGTGACACGTGTCGACCAACCAGAGTATTTCTGATTTCTTTTGCTTCCTGCCGGATCAATTATTCTTTTAATTTTACCGGGCTTTTATTTGATCTGCAGATTAGGCCCACACTTTAGCACACAAAGCTCTTCCGTCTTCCTCTTGAGCGGCGACCACGACGATGAAATCCCACGAAAGCTTAAATTGGCATTCCAATCTACGTAACGTCTTCATCAGCCATAACTCAGATCTTTACACTGTGGCACATAGTTATCCCTCCTCCCACTTGAAGCATTCAATCGATCTCTTCGTATCCCACCGCTACATGTATAAAAATTGCATCCCACCGCTACAGATCATATGCTGTCAGTTAAGGATTTCACCTTCGATGGAAATCAACGATCATCACTTTGATGAGAAAGTGCTGGATTTCATCAAGAGATACAAATGTGTCTTTTGTCTTGGTACGTCATTGTTCCTTTGATATTTTTTATTTTTTATGATTCCCAACTATGATTGTTTGATTCCTTGTGTTCGATGTGATTTGATTGCTTGCATTGATCACATAGATACACCAGAACAACCTGCAAGGATCTGCAAACTCTGAGAAAAATGAAGAAGCAATATGGGTAAGTAGAAATTCTGAAGTGACTATATGATTCAAGGACCTTCGAGTCTCTTCATAAGGCCTGCTTAGTTTACTCAAACACTCCTATATCTATACTAACAGTCTAATACTTCTTCACAGTGGAGTGCTGGTCTTCGGAGAGGTCCAGAAAAAAAAATGTTTGGATGTATGTCTCTGCATATAAAAACTAAAGGATCTATAGTTGACGCTCTCTCACTCCGTAATTGTCAATCTGTCTTTCTCTCTCTGATATTAATCAGACCCTTTTAGGTTTATCATCTTATTAAGATTCTCGATTTCTGCTTCAAGTCTATGTTTCTTCTTTTCAAGGTTTTGTTTTGTTTCAAGGTGTTAATGGTGTAATTGAATTTGCTTAGTCTTCTGTTTTCAACATATTCTGCAGTTTTGTTATGTTGTCTCTGATCTTATACGGATTTCCTTAAGCTTCATGCTTCTTATCCCTTTTGGTATGTATTTGGGTTCTAATCGGAATACAGTGACATACCTAGAAAGAGGAACCAATGGTTCCAAACCACTATGTATTGACACGACAAAAGAGCTTTCAAGATCCAGACATGGCTATTATGTCTTCATCAATATTTTTTAACGAAGGGAAAATTCTTGAAGTCGCCATCACCGAGCAATAGATTTGAAAGCAGTTTCTCGAAATCGCAGACTCCAAGCAGGAGATTTAGTATGGCGGCTGCTGACTTGACAGCAACTGATCAGAGACTAAGGTTCATCGAATAAGCTCTAAGAGGGATGAAAGAGCTGTTAACAAAGTAATCTTAAACCGCAAGGAAACAGTGGTTCCTATATTTCAAGAAATAGGCAATCCTTTAACTGATTTGGATAGCTTCATCTTTCTCTAAGGATTAAGTTTTTTTTTTTTTTTTTGCTTATGTTTTTTTGTGTTCACATAGGTTTTGTATTTGTTTGAGACAGTGGTCTTTTTTTGATAAAGATTTGCGATGATGATCAACATTGACATACTTTTGGTTAAAGGGAGAAAAAACCCCTTTATTGTAATAGATATTTGTATTTGAAATAGTTTGGGTGGAATGTAGCTAATTAGATGAACTTATTATTATTGTCATGTCTTTTAATCATACTCGTGTAAAGAACAAAAACTGCATTTGAAAAAGTTTCTTCTCTCCTTTTACTTACAACATCTTCTTATGTACCAGGGGCGAGTTAAATTTTACTAATAACCACTTCAATCCTACAACAAATATTAAACATTATAATTTACACGTCCATTTTTACCTCCTGAGCTTCGATCAAATCGTTCAAAGATCCATCAAGGCCCTTTTATGATTTTTTGCTATCAAGTGGTATGCAACATCAGCTAGAGAAATATATGTCCTGTTCAACATAGACTAGATTTTCCTGAACAAAGGCTCATCATCATGATCACCAAGATCCAAGTAAATGCAGTGCATATCTATTCTTCCTCCTAAGAAAAGGCATTGATTTTTTCCAAGTGGTTTGTAGTGAACACGACAGTTTCTTTATTCCTCAGAATCCTATCACATACCATCAATGAGGTTTAGAAAAACATAGAGCATAACTGAGCTTTCATCTCCAGCTTCTTCTTCATTCCTTTCCATCGAGTTTCTGTCCTTCTTGATTCTGTAGGTGAGAAAATGCGGAGAAGTATATATGCCCCCACAATCACAGAGTACACTTACTTGATTCCGATGATAGGAGTTTCCTCAACTCCACAAATTGTTCTTTAGAGCACCCAAAAAATCATTTGACATAACCTATGCAGCTACAACCACACAAACCAACAATCCGGTAAGATTTTTAGTAGTGATAAAAGTAAAAACTAAGCTTCTTTGGTCATTAGCCAATGTGATATTCTCATGTTGGTTCCTCTTATTCAATGGAATATTCTCATGTTGGTTTCTCTTATTTGTTGGCTTTGCATAATGCAAATGAGTAGTTAAGGTAAAAGAGAAAAAGAGAGTGCAGTAGAGTGATAGAGAGAGAGAGGCATGGGATTCTTTAAGAACACTGATGAGACATACCCAGTGGCGACTATCCAAATAAAAAAACATGTATAAGTATAAAAAGTAACGATAATTTCATATTGTTTATTTATCTATCTTAAAATATTTTTAGATACAATGAATAAGTTATTTTTTTACATCATAAAATCATTAGTTTTTCAAAAATGTGTAACAAAAAGAATTATTTTTTTTACAATTTTATAATAATTAGACAAGTATGATTTCTAAAATGAACAGTTAGAACGGTTGTAAAAAATATAAACTTTAGTACTATTTTAGTTAAAAATAAATTAGACATTAAAATAATTTGCATTATTTGTTTTTTATCGCCCGCCCGTCCGTAGGGCGGGTTTAACCTAGTATATAAGAAAGTTTTGTTGCGTTATATACCAAACATAAATCACTGTATAATACTTTGTATCTGAGTTCCAAATTAAATAGATGGCTAGAATGAGTATTCTATGCTCATTTAGGACATAAATTAACATTTCACTATTTCTTAAAGTAAAACATATAAATAGTCCTAGTTATGGTTCTAATAGTTTTCAAATTTTTTTATATTTTTAAAATTTAATTAGCTATTTTTTATACTGGAAATTATTTTAGTATTTTAATGTTTTGTAATTATTTTAAACAAAATACATATTTTATTTTATCAAAATTTAATTGAATTTTTTATTAACAATTATTTCTACCCAATCATCTAGCAAATTACAAGAGACTTGCAAGGTTATAAGAGATAGGTCACAATTTGTTAGGAAAATGCGACAGATTCAATAATTATTGGGATAATTTGTAAAATGCCCTATTTATAGTTTAAATTTGAAAAATGAATTTCTTTTTAAAGTTTTTGAAAACTACACTTTATTTTCTGGTAAATTTTTTTTTTCTCCAAGTCATATATATGTTAATAAAGATGCGGTGTCAAAAGAGAAATATTTGGGTTCACCCCCTAGGGTGAACCTCTAAGTTCACCAACCAATATGATTCAATCATTTTAGATTTAATATTTTTTAAAAAAAGGAAACCAAATAATAATGTTTTATGAAATAATATTATGTTTTTAAATAAATAAAAAAATAGTAATAATTACCAAAAAATATTATTTTTAATATTGATAAATCCGTCAGCAAATACTAAACCCTAAACCTTAAATTCTAAACCCTAAACCCTAAATTCTAAAACTAAACCCTAAATCCTAAATTCTAAATATTTTTTTTGGACAAATCCTAAATTCTATATATTAAACCTAAATCCTTGAGTAAATAATGAACCCTTGGAAAAATCCGAAACCCTTAATCTTAAACCATTAACTAAACCCTTAATCATAAACTCTAAACATTTAATCTTGAACCCTAATACTAAACTCCAAATCATAAATTCTAAAATAGTTTATGATTTATGATTATGAGTTTAATATTTGTCCACGGATTTAGGGTTTTGGATTTAGTGTTTAGAATTTAGGGTTTAGGGTTTAATATTATAGTTTAGAATTAAAAATTTTGTTTATGGTTTAGGGCTTAAGATTTGCCAAAGGTTCAAGATTTACCCAATGATTTAGGGTTTAGTATTTAAAATTTGAGCTTAGGGTTTAGTATTTGTTGACAAATTTATCAATATTAAAAATAATTTTTTGAGTAATTAGTACTATTTTTATTTATTTAAAAACATAATATTATTTCACAAAATTGTCATTATTTGGTTTCCTTTTTTAAAAGATATTAAATCTAAAATGATTAATTCATATTGGTTGGTGAATCTAAAGGTTCACCCTAAGGGGTGAACCTAAGTATTTCTCGTGTCAATTGGGAGAGAAACATGCCAATTCAAGTTCATTATGAGTGGAATGAACCTGTATGAATGTGACATTAACAAACAAAGCACCATCATCTCCCTATAGAATTCTCTTGTAGTTGATGTTTTTGCGTTGATTCCCCTGACGCCTTGAACACTCATGGATGGATTCACATTAATCCGTCGATAATCTTTGTTGTGACGCTTAACAAAAGTTCAGTTAACAAAAAGTAACAAGAATGCATCTATCAAATCAAGTTTTGAAACTTGCGTCAGATGATCATTTTGGTTGGGCCTTTCCATCTATACATAAGAGAACAAGAGCCAATTCCTGGGTCAAGAACTACGGCCGAGATAATAACTATACCATAACAAATACCTGAGCTATAATGTCAGGAATAAGCTGTTTTGAAATTGATCTCCTAAGAAACTTTTATATTATTCATTTGAAAGAGAGCAAAATCCAACAGCACAATGATTAACTTTTCCACATCATGTGAAGGACACCAAAAGCACGTAGAAGTGCTTAACTTCACCTCCATCCATTCTTCATCTACGTAAGAAATTTTATAACTTTTTAGACACTCTTGGAATCTAAAGGAATCTTTTTAAGCTCCTCACAATTTCCTAATATGTAAAGATCTGAGACTATATATAAAGATCTGTCCAACGTTGAGAAGGCAGCAGAGCAAGTAATTCAACAGACCGACTTGCAGTTTCTGGAATGGTACAATATATGATTACGTAACTGGTAAATAAAAAAAAATAAATGGAATAGAGACGAATGGAATAAGATGAATGTAATGCAGCAGAAAAATGGAATAAATTAATTCCATTGATTCTTTAACAAAATTGTTATGTAATGATTTGTTTTGTATTTTGTTTACTTTTTTTTAGAATTAATGGAATGAACATTCCGTTTCATTTATGGTAACTGGTAAAAAAAATTATGGAACTAATGGAATCGATCATTCCAAAGCATTCTTTCCAAAATTAGCTATTCAGTTGCAGATATTTCTCTTTCTCTGAAACACTCGCTTACTCTTTCCTCAGTATTTCTTAGAAACACACAAAAGATCTTCAAAACAAAACAACAAGCATAATTCGTAAAGGTGGAACTAATTTTAAAACCATGAGAGAACCCAATTGATGTTTTATAATCATAAGAAAACGATATCAAAAATTGAGAGAAGGAAATTTCTGAATTTTGAAAAACATATTTGCTAACAGTGTTATTTAAATATTTGTTGGATAATTTTGTCAATTTACATATAAAAAGTGTAGTTTTCGAAATAAATAAATCAAGGTGTACTTTTCAAATTATAATCTTATATAGATATATTTTCCCAAATTTTCCCATATTATATAGCAGTTCCCTCGCAATTTTACAAGGTAACTTCTTCTTTTTTTTTTTTTTTTTACAAGTTAACTTCGACGGTATTTGTTTTATCCAAAATTCCTCAGCAAATTCGTCAAAGAGCAATTGTAGTCAGTCAGTTGACCTAATTCGTTAAAATGTATTGGGTTTAATGGACTAGATCATGACTAACGCAATAGCACAAATTTTATTTTAAATTAATTAAACAAATTCTATAATTAAAAAATAATTGTGTTATTGTTTCTATAATTATTTTATAATATTCATGTAAACGAACAATCTGTGTCTTAGCATAAACAATTTCACAGTGATAGTACGAACCTAGGTTTAATTTGTATTTTTGTATATAATTTAGACTAGTATCATAGTTCTGTCAAGCTAATTTAAATGTCTTTGGAAAAAAATCTCTAAAACAGAACGCTGTCACAGTCTGAATAAGTTTTCTAGAACGGATTATCGATGGAACATAAGAGCTGAAAAAGGTGTCTAAGCTACATATGAGTCGTAAAAAATGTCTTTGTAATGGGACCTTGTTGGTAAAATAAGTGATGAGATTTTCCCTGGAATGAGCTATAATTCATCTGCATCATCGTCGTTGTCCTCATCTTCTGAATCTGTTTCACTGCATTTACAATGCAAAATACGGAACCATATCACATTTCGAAAAGATAAGATTCTCTGATTCTTTATTCTCTCACTGATGAATGGTTTTATATATTAAACTGATTCTAAACCATTAAAGATTTCCCTTCAAGATGGAAATGTGGAGGATGAATAGTCATTTTACTAACCTTGATTTGCTGCAGTGATTACTTAAAGTTTGACACAGAACCTTGCGAGCATCTCCTACTTTTAAGGATCCATTCTTTATTACCTCAGCAAGCTGCCATCACTCATCAATATCAACGAAATTTGATGAACTCTACTCGTCACTTGAGAGTAAAGTCAGCAGAAAGTTTACCTCATCTTCCGTTTCCTCCAGCAATCTGTGTTAATCAATTACATATAGATTTTACAAGAGTTTGAAGAAATATCAGAGCTGGAACAAGATAGTGCGGATGTTCTCAAATGTCTTACCTTCCGCAATACGTTGAAATGTCATTTGCATGCGCTTTAGCTTCTTGTTTATCTATGAAAACAAACAAACACGGAACATTAATCCCAAACAAGTCTCTAAACGTACTAATATAACTAGAGATAAACACTTCACATCCACAATACTTCTTCCAGAATCTTCCTCGACCAAAAGTTTAAGAAGAAGCACCTAAGCTTAGTTTATTAAATTACATTATTGATGCAGCTGGAGAAGCCAGGTGTTTGATGAACAGATTGCAAAATTTTAAAGGAAATAGACATTACTTGTAAGATTATCAAAACTTTCCACTTTGACCCATTCACTATTTTTAGATTCCACCTGCAGAAATGTGGGAGTCAGAATCGAATTGATGAATACGCATAGATCAAATCGGGTATCTGCCCTAAAAATTATTTAAAAAACCAAAACGGGACTATATACGAACATGGCTTACCTTTTGTAGAGTATAGTCCTGCATTCTATCACACAGCCCGTCCAACAAATCAACCACCCTCAGGTCGCTCATTCTATTTGAATTTGAGAAAATGACATATACATGGAAAATTTAACAAAATGGTTAAGCTAAATTGTTAGAACATTTGCCTTTCATCATAGCTCCTAACTACTAATCCATGTTACATTTTTGAAAGCAATCAAACATACAGTCCACACTTGTACTAAGGATCACAATTACAAAAATGCCCAAAGAAGTTCTCTTGTCTCATGTGTCCAACTAAGTAAGTCTAAGCGGACAAGGATGCGTGATTGACGTACCTATAATCAATAACTTTTCCTTCACGCTGGCCTTTAGAATTGAGTCGGTTTCTCAAATCAAGATGGTTTCGTGGTTTTTCCTGTTTAAGACAACACAGAAACGTTGAACTAGCATTGAAACAGAAACATGGAAGGCTTCGAACACTATTGTCATTTTGTATTTACCTTCAAAAGCTGTGACTCCAGTTCCTCCTGCACAGCATCAAGACCCATATTAGTGTGAGGGCAGTAGATCAGAGACTAGGGAAATAAAATATCGAGAGAGATTCCGTGCGAGCATACCGCGACGGCGTTGCAAGCGGCACATTTGTCATCAACGGAGACTCCAACCGAGCAAATGGTAATAACAACTACGGTGAAGAACACCAGCTTCGCCATCCTTCGATTTCTTCCTTCGGGATCTGTCGCAAATTAGATCAATTTTATATGTAAGAAAACACGTCATCGCTATGCTTTGAACCAATGATATCACGATTTGTAGCCACGTAAGACACCCCTCTAGACTTGTTGCGAAATGCGAACGTTGATAATGATTTTATTTATCGATTTAATTTCTTTTTTTTTAACAAACATAACATATTCATGTAATCTCTATTCCTATTACAAATATTTATATAATTTATATTTCTATACAAATAATAATAAACTACTTGATACATATAAGACACTGATGAACACGTTTTGTAGACAAATTATTATTCATTATCTCTAGAATCATAACCAATATATGGATGTCATTTTGTACGTTAAATTTTGATTCGATTCGTTATCATTTTCGATTCTATCCAAAGATTTCAGATATCCATAAGCTTTCGAAGTAAAACAAATACTAAGATCAATATTTGTTAAAATCAAACAAATCACAATTATTATAATTTTGGAAAGCGGATAACGGATCCGGTAATATATAAACACATGTACTGATGTACATTCTGATTATATTTATTGTTTTAAATGTAAAAATGATATTATTATTAGTCTAACATATGGTCTGGAAAATTTTATTCATATTACTACTTATATAAAAATAAGAAAAAAAAATTATGACTTAATCTGAAGTTTTGTTTTATTATAATTGTTAACTAAGTTTAAAAAATTTACAAAATATGCAGGCTCACTATTATATATCATGCAAAGATTTATTTTACAAAACAAATTTCTATCGAATTTTTAAAATTATTTGTACTAATAAAAATATTTGAGATATCTGTAAGTATTCGTGAATATCTGCAAATATCTAGTCTTTTTCCAGATATCCGTTTTTCAATATCCATATTTTTCCAAAGCAAAACAAATTGAAAATTAGATATCTATAACAATAGAAACAAATCACAAATACCTTAAAAAACCCGGATATCCAATCCGTGTCCACACCTAATAACTATATTAGTTTCTTTGTTCTTCAATCATGAGATATCAGATGGTGGCAGTCCGTTTTAAAATGCACAGATTAGTTATAGCAACATACAATTCATTGACCATATAAGAACCTCCATCTTTGAATGTAGAATGTAATGTCGCTTCTTCA
Source organism: Hirschfeldia incana (assembly GCA_026261945.1). Taxonomy (NCBI): domain Eukaryota; kingdom Viridiplantae; phylum Streptophyta; class Magnoliopsida; order Brassicales; family Brassicaceae; genus Hirschfeldia; species Hirschfeldia incana. The sequence continues at coordinate 492,413 of JABCMI010000062.1, read as the reverse complement.
TTTTTTGTACCCATAAGCTGAATTTTTCGTGAAGTATCTTTCCAAAACATCCCATAATCACTCAAGTGTGATGTAGTGTTGTATCCCAAATCTGGTAACGGGTATTAAAATGTGTTAATCAACTATTTAGGAAAGATTAAATGGGCCGAAGGTTCCGTTTATTGAAGTGTAAGCTAAAATGTCGAAGCGAGAATATATAAAAAAAAAGAAACTCATCGTCTGAAGAATTCATCCCCCGGTATTTTTCTATGTCTTTCTTCACTGAATTCTCTTCTATTTATACCCTTCTTCTCCCGTCTTTCCTAATTTGCAGTGGTTGCATGTCAGCGAGTCAGTTCGGCGATCATCATTTTACTTGTTGCATGTGTAGGTTTGTGCCTATAATTGGCGAACGGTGCAGCCTATTACATTAGGTGCATGTTCGTTGTGTGAACCCAGGAGATTATCTGTCTCGTGAGCTGTCTCTTCTTGTTAGGCTTGCCTTTGTAGTTTTATGTTCAACTTGCGAGTGGACCAAAGACTCATCCCCCAACAATAGTCTCTGTTATAAAGGTACCTCCTTTCTCTATATTCTCTGCTTCGCCGTTCCTCTATCTCTATGGTTCGGTCTGTTTCCTTTCTGCTCCCATTTCTTCGAAGGATGATAACCACAAATCATTAGTTAACTCTAGTATATGTGTCTCAGGTGATTCATTAGATTTTGTTTTGCTTTAAATACATTGGTCCTGCGTGCCTCTCGTTTGTAGTCATTGAAGAATTCAAATACAAGTATTTAACTTCGCTCTAATTTCAATGTAGCCTAAATTTATCAATTTTACCTCTTTCAAACCCTTACCTACCACGTGTCATATGTCATACTTCAAGTATCATAAATTTAGAGTATTGATTAATGATCACAACAATTTTTTTTGTTTTTTTTTGTTTCTCCTTTTCAGTTTAACCAGGCCTTCGGTTTTTCCGCCGTTGGCTTTGGAGAAATTTCAAATTGTATCAACTTTTTGTTTCAAGTTCAAATTGTAACAATACGGTTAGAATTACATTTCCTTTTCTTTGTTTTTTATGTGCTTCTGCGTTTCTCATCAATGGCCAATGAGAAACAAAGTGGGTTAGTTTACCTCCATGGAGATCTTGAACTCCAAATCATTGAAGCACGATATTTGCCCAACATGGACCTTCACTTTGAAAGGATTCGTCGTGTTTTCAACACATTAAATTTGTTCGATAAGCATTTTTCTTCTCCTAAGAGTAGCCATAGGCGTCCACGTAACAATATAATCACAAGTGACCCATACGTAACTGTTTGCCTTGCCGGTGCCACGGTAGCGCGTACCCGTGTCATTTCAAATTCCCAAAATCCTGTCTGGGGTGAGCATTTTAAAATTCCATTGGCACATCCAGTCTCTCAAATTGAGTTCTATGTAAAGGATAACGATGTGTTCGGAGCAGATCTGATCGGAATCGCAACAGTCTCTGCTGCTAAAATTAAACTGGGTGAGACAATCAATGGATGGTTCCCCATCATAGGCTCGCCGAAACCAGATTCTGCTGTTCGGTTGGAAATGAGATTTGTTTCGTGTGAAAAGAACCCTCTTTATACTCATGGGATTACATCAACTGGAGTGGCTAATTGTTATTTTCCAGTGAGGAATGGTGGGCACGTCACTTTGTACCAAGACGCTCACGTGCACGAAAACATGCCAGAAATTGAGTTAGAAGACGGAGTTCTGTACCAGCACGAGCGATGCTGGGAAGACATTTGCCATTCCATTTTGGAGGCTCACCACATAGTCTACGTTATTGGTTGGTCGATTTTCCACAAAGTGAAGTTGGTGAGGGAGCATTCGCCGAGACTACCCAATGGCGGGGATCTCAGTCTCGGTGATCTGTTAAAGTATAAATCACAAGAAGGTGTCAGGGTACTGTTGTTGGTATGGGATGATAGAACTTCTCACAGCAAATTTTTCATTAACACGGTAACAAATCTGCTTCAGCATTTGGTTTGATATATAGATTAAATTCTTCTGTTATAAATTTTTAAGAGAATTTGCTTCTTACTTTTTATAATAGACGGGAGTAATGCAAACGCACGATGAAGAAACTCGGAAATTCTTCAGGCGCTCTTCAGTTTCGTGTGTGCTGTCGCCCCGTTATGCTAGTAGTAAGCTTAGCATTTTCAAGCAGCAGGTATGCTTTGTGTTGTGTTTCTATTACTACATATAGTTTTAAAAGATTTTTATAACAATGATGCATAACTGTGCATTTTACCTAAGTTATATATTTCATGATGATGATCCTGCAGTATTTTACTGGCATATGGACTAGGTTGTGGGAACTGTCTTTTCGCATCATCAGAAATGTGTAATTGTCGACACACAAGCATCCGGTAACAACAGAAAAATAGCTGCTTTTATTGGAGGACTTGATCTGTGTGATGGTAGATATGACACACCTGAACATAGACTTTTCAAGGGTTTAGACACGGTCTTCAAGGGTGATTACCACAATCCGACATTTTCAGTAGGTTTATTATTCATTATTCTAAACTATTTAATATTCTAGTTCAAATATAACAATCTCCAAAAAATCATGCATAGATCATCTCCAACAGACCAAAAAAAAAAGATCATCTCCAACTTAATTTTCAATATAAACCTCTACAATAGTATTTAGAGATAAATTTATTTCAAGTCATCACTATTTTTCCATTTTCCATTAAATATAGAAAATAAGTTACATTCCTCTATTTTTACTCTACATTTAGAAATTGCAATTAAAAATGTTGAAACAAAAATATATACATTAGAAATAGTCTTACGTTTATAGAATTTCTACTTGTTTTAAGAAAAGAACTTCTACAACCCAAATGTTACATGCATATTCCACAAAGGTTACAGGCATTATTCTAAAATAAAATAATCACAAAACTGTTTAAAAAGAAAACAACAACGTTTTAATTTTCACTTTAGTCTATATTTTGTTTTCAAAATTTAAACTGTTTCTCTTTTTTTTTCTCTATATAATCTCCTAAGGTTTAAATGGAATGAAAAGCAACACATTTCATTTTAATATATAATAACCCCAAATAGAACAAAACCCTTTATAGCAAAAATATTTAACAAATATATTTTTTGACATAAAAAACAGATCGTCTGATTTTCAAAATTAGCACACAATTTGACATTTTTATATGTGCACAAATTTGGATGGAAGGGAGGAAACAAAGCACCTAGGCAACCGTGGCACGATCTTCACTGCAAAATTGAAGGACCAGCAGCATACGATATACTCATAAACTTTGAGCAACGTTGGAAAAAAGCTACAAAATGGTCTGAGATTGGACAAAAATTCAAGAAGGTGACTCGATGGCACGATGATTCTCTCATAAAGCTGGAACGAATCTCCTGGATTTTAGGCCCGTCTACAGCAGTTTCAACAAATGACACTTTAAAGGTCTCTAAGGACGATAATAAGCAAAACTGGCATGTTCAGGTAAGTTTAGGTAATTACATTATACCATTTTCAGTTTGTTGTTGAAGTCTTAATTTGTGGCTACACATTATGCTAATTGTCTATGAATACGACTAACATGGTCTCTCGTAGGTAGATTTGGATATCTATATGAATAACTTGGTTTTTTATTCACTACAGGTCTTCAGGTCTATTGACTCAGGATCACTGAAAGGATTTCCTAAGGATGTTCATAAAGCTCACGAACAGGTCCAAGCATAAGAGAAACCCAATATTATTATCCTTTTCTTTTGTGCAAGACTGCCTCTATGTTAATCAAACGATTTTACTAAAATGTTTTGCGTTTACTTATTGGCAGAATTTAGTATGTGCTAAGAATCTTGTGGTTGAGAAGAGTATACAAACAGCTTATATCCAAGCTATCAGATCTGCACAACACTTTATATACATCGAGAATCAATATTTTATTGGATCATCATTTGTATGGCCGAATTACAAAGAAGCAGGTCTTTGAACACACTTGACTTGGTTGATATAAAACAGATACCATTAATTTTAATTTCGTATTAACTGTTTATATGCCGTTGTAGGTGCTGATAATCTAATTCCCATAGAACTTGCACTGAAAATTGCCAGCAAGATAAGGGCGAGAGAAAGATTTGCAGTATACATAGTGATTCCAATGTGGCCTGAAGGAGATCCTTCTTCGGCGCCTGTACAAGAAATTCTCTACTGGCAGGTACTAAATAAATCATCCGAAAAGATTATAATCTCTTCATGAAAAGATTATAGTTCTAACGATTTTGTCTATGGGTTATTTATTACCTCGTATTCCTGCGCTCATGTAGGGGCAAACAATGCAAATGATGTATGAGATCATAGCACGGGAAATAAAGCACATGGACCTTGAGAATGTTAACCCTCAAGATTATCTAAACTTTTATTGTTTAGGTAACCGTGAGGAGCTGCCATCTGATATAAATTGTGTATCAAGCAGCGACGAAATGGTAACATCGCATCTTAGTAGGAAAACAATTCCATAGTTTGTTCAATATGAGGAATATTATAGTGTGTATTATTGATCAGGTTTCAGCATCTCAAAAATGTCGAAGGTTTATGATATATGTACATGCGAAGGGAATGGTAGTCGATGATGAGTATGTGTTATTAGGCTCTGCAAATATCAACCAGAGATCAATGGCAGGATCGCGAGACACAGAGATAGCAATGGGAGCATATCAAAACCACCAAACATGGAGCCACAGGAATAAACACCCTCGTGGCCAGGTTTATGGTTACAGGATGTCGTTGTGGGCAGAGCACATGGGAAAGATAGATCATATATTCAAAGAACCTGAAAGCTTAGAATGTGTGAAGAGAGTTAATATGATAAGTGAAGATAACTGGAAGAAATACACAGAAAATAGTTTCGATCCTTTACGAGGGCATATACTGAAGTACCCACTTTCCGTTGATAACACTGGAAAAGTAATCCCTTTGTCTGGTTTCGATACATTTCCCGACGTTGGAGGTAAAATTCTTGGTACACGAACCAATCTTCCAGATGTTCTCACCACATAACTCAATTATAACATTGGCTTGTTACATATACATATGTGCAAAGCCTATTATTTGTTTGCTATATACAAAATTTGTGACGTTACTTTCTTTCGTTTATCACCATGAATGTTATAATTGTAATCAAAATCTCGAAAACTCACTAATGCAATTTACATACATCATTAGAGATTTGTAGTCACATACATCATTCTTATCATCAACTTTGGACATGTGTTTACAATATACATTATGTAACTTTCACAAAGAAAATTCGATAACATTGTATATAAAACAACTCGAAATAATATGTGTATTCCATACAAAATATAATATGTGTATTAAAAAAATTGTTTTCACTCAGCAATATCAAACACTCTAATTATGTTTTACACCACTTTCTCAAAGACAATTATACCACATTATATATTACAGATTATACAACTCGAACTTACAAGTCATATTGAACCATTCTAAAATGTTCGAGTTGTATTCAATATCATCGGAATCTAGAATGGTCCATTATGAATGTTATTTGGCTTTAAAAGTCTAAACAATTCTAAAACAAAATCCAAAAATTCTAACAGGTATAGAATGATGACAATAAAATGGTAAACTTATAATAAAAATTTCATTAAATATAATTTAAATAATAAAAGCATTATAAAACATATATATGGTATTTAGAGAGTAGCAAAATGTAGGTGAATGATCAACTATTCTGGAACCAAGTAAAAAGCTTGTGATTGAAATCTTGTCATCGTATAATATAAAAGGGATTAGTACTAACTATACCCTATACATTATTTGCAAAGTGATTTTGCCTCATGTTGTCATTAAAATCATTCTCGCTAAAAATGATGACATGTCTACTAATAAAAGATGACATGTCTTCCGAAAAATATGACATGGATAATTACATTTAATACTAATTTATTTTTTTGGTAAACTTTTTAAAATATGACAATAACTCGTAGTATATTACATTTGGTATCGATTTATATTTTTGGAATTTTTTAGAATGTGGTGATAACTCATACATCAACTATAAAATAAATATATTCATATATAATATTTTATATTTCGAATTATTGTTCTATTTTCTATCTTATTATAATTATACAATTTGTATTACTAAGACTTCCAAAAATTGCTACAGTGTTTTAAAACAATTAAATTTTTAATTGTAATATCATTAGTTTCTAATATATATATATTATAAGTATTGTATAGTTTAAATTTTAGATAACTATACAATTTTATATCATTTTATTGGTTTTATGCAAATTCATTATATATATTTAGAAAATAAAAACAAATCAAAAAATCTATCTAAGATTATAATTTAAATATATAAATATATAATTCTAGATATTGTTTTAAATTAACAAAATTATTTTATCTTAATTTAGTTTTTAACAAAATCATATATATATTAAATATTGGTAAAAAATAAAATCTATAATATTTAATAAAAATGTTTTTAAATATAAATTAAATTTAAAAAAAAAACATTTCTGAACATGGTACAGGGAAACACCTAGTGGCTACTAAAATTGATGACATGGCTTCCGAAAAACTATGACATGGATCATTCCATTTGTTATGGATTATTTTTTGGTAAACTTTTTAAAATATGGTAATATATTATACATTACATTTAACATTGATATTTATTTTTGGCAAACTTTTTTAAATATGGTTATATATAATACATCATTTGAAAAAGAAATATATTCATATATAAAATTACAAATTTCGAAATGTTATTTTATTTTATTTTCTATAATTATAAAATTTAATTACTATCGCTTTCAAAATTTCTACATTTTAAAAAATAGATTTTTAAACGTAAAATTATTAGGTTCTTATATATCTACAAATTTTATGAATATTGTTTAGTTTCAATTTTTCGATAATTATACAATTTTACATTATTTTTTAGTTTTATAAAAATTGATGTAATTTGTGAAAAAATGCAAATTGATTTAATATATTTAACCAGTATAAATAGATAGAAAATACTATCTAAGATTATAATTTAAATATATACATATATATTTTTTAATATATTTTTAAAAAGTCATTATCTTAATTCAATATTTAACTAAATAAAATATATATCTAAATATTGGTAAACTATAATAAAATCTATAATATTTAATAAACTTTATCTTTAAATATAAATTAAATTTAAAAAAAAATCTTACTGCACATAGTGCAGGACAACACCTAGTTCCCTATATTTAAAATTAGTTGTCGTTTAAAATATTTTCACACAAATTAAGAAAATAACTAAATGTCCAAATTTTCTCTTGTTTGATCATTATAAATATATACAAATCATTATTTATCTTAGTTTAATTATTGACAAAAGAGATAAATAAAAAATTAAAATTGAATTGAAATCATAATACAATATGTATTGTGCAACAACAAATTTATATCACAATGACACCTAACTGTTTCTAATTTATTTAAGATGATTAAAAATAATATATGATAGTTAAAATCTCGTTTCAATTTGAAGATCTATTTATCTTAAATGTCATGATGAAATAATATTTGAGGACCATCTTTTTAGTAAATGACTTACTTCACCTCATTAAAAACATAGATATAATAATTAAAACAATGTGTTTCATCCTACTTAAATGGAATTTTTATATTGTGCAATATAATTCCCATCCACCCTTTGTATATAGTCATTAGTCATGCAATAATAGCAATTTCTGTCGACGACTCTCAATTACGGAAGCATAATATACACTTACTATATAAATATTACGCCAATATTATGTGTGCGCATAAATGGTCTCCATTCTCCAACACTCAAATTGTCAACACTTTGGGACGGACTGCAAGAACATAATTGCAATGTTGAAGGAATTACAAGATTGGCCTAACTTCGTGACATAGTTGGAGACGATTCAGACCCTTCACATATATTTGTGATGGAAAAACGAAGAAAAGAGAACTTCTTTATTTGTAGAGAAGAAAGGAACCACCCTAGATGTAATTCTAGTGGATCATGGACCTATCCAACTTTCACTTAAACCAAAGAAAAATTTCGGGTTCGGGTTTTGGACCGTTATCCATCAATCCATTATATACATTATTTGAGGATCTTTTAAAATATAGTAACCTCATTTTTGTATTAATTACAAAGTGATCTTGTTTACTTGTCAACCTATTACATCTTCTAATCGCTGATGTGGCAGCATTACAAAAAGTTTAAACAAACTTTGGTCCATTTTCTATTTTTCTAGAATAATATATACAGACGATGACAATAAAATGCTGATGCTAACTTTTTTTTTCAAAATTATGATTATAATTAAAAGGTCTACTTTGGGATATATATTTCTTTTGTCTTAACAAAATTTGACTATACAACACAACTCTAGCATCATATAAATGATGTTACAGATGAATATAACGTTAAACAACAGACCATTGCACTGTAGTTTAAACACTATCAAACATTTTTCTACCAAACATGTGTATATGATTATGAGAAACCATGTACTTTTTTTTACTTTCCAAAGTATTAAGAAATCAAATCATGTCCGCTTCCTCTTCGCAACATGTTCTTTATAGAATCTTTTTAATTTTATATCACAAGTCAATTATGTGCGTATAAATTTTTTTTATCACAAGTCGATATCAATATTTATGTATTATACTTTTTCACAAGTATATCTTATTTGCTATCCTAATTTTATTTTTATTGACTTTAATGTTTAAAAAACGGATAAGATTTATATTTATTTTAGATAATTAAGTGTCAAAAAATCATATTTACATTCATTAATCAAATATAAAATCCTTAATAAGTGCTGCAAAAATTGACACTTAGTAAGTTATGATACACTGTATATGTAAAATGATATCATTTATAAATATTAGTTAATATATTACCCTATTAGATTCCTAACTGGAAATGATATAAATAAATCAACGAATATAACTTCCTAACATTCTGCTCATAGATGAATGAGATGGATACTATATATCAATTGTGAAATTAAATATGCTATCATAGTACCATTGTATAATATTCTTAATTGGAAAACCAAATCCGAAGTTAACTAACGCTGCCTCATTATAAATGTTTTTAAAACGGGATTGGATATCGAGTCGATATATCTAATGGTTGACTGGTAGAACCGGTTTAATCGGCCGAACCAGTTTTTTATCTTTAATATATATATATATATATATATATATATATATATATATATATATATATATAATCATATCTTTGCACTTGTCAAACTATTACATCTTCTAAACGCTGATGTGACAGAATTACAAATAGTTTAGACAAACTTTGGTCTATGTTATATATCCCTAAATCAATATATAGAGATGATGATAGTAAAATGCTGACGGTAACATTTTTTTTTAAATTCCGCATATTTTAATAATTAAAAGATCTACTTTGGTATATAATTTTTTTGTCTTAACAGATTTGACTATACAACACATCTGTAACAGCATATAAAAGATGTCACAGATGAATATACCGTTAAATAACAGATTATGGCACTATAGTTTAAACACTTTCAAACATGTGTATATGATTATGAGAAACAAAATACCTTTGTTTACTTTCCAAAGTAATAAGAAATCAAACCACATTTGCTTCCTTTTGATAGACAATGAACTTTGCCCACTTTTAACCATGGGTTATTAATGTTTTATCTACTAGTTGTTTTATTATAGAGTCTATTTATCATGTTTATAGGTTCATGTGTGATTTGGAAGAATGTGATGTTTTTGGAGCATTTTGGAGATAAGAGAAGAAAGTACCTGAGCTGACCATCGAGCAAGACCAGAAGTCGACATTCAGAGATAATAATCAATCGATGTACATCATTTACAATTGATTGACAGCGAAGTGTGCAGATGCCAGTTTGGCTCCAGCCGACTTATGGTCCAAGACTTTACCAAATTACAAGATTACCTCTAATGAGTTTTTAACCTGATATAGATACTTTGCCAAAGTGTTTAGGGCAAAGAGAGCTTTCTTGTATTCTTATTTTCACAGCAAAGTTTTTCTAAGACTTATTTGTGATTGGAAATCCAATATTATCTATCTATCTAATTATGCAGTTTTATTTACTTTTTCTTACTGCTATGAATTTCTTAGCCATGCCTGAGTAGTTCCACTATTAGGTTCAGGGTTCAAATAGGTTATGAGGCATTATCTCAAACTATATATTGTTAAGTTGTGATATTAATTGATAGGATTGTCATTAATGCTTGTTTCTAGATTAGCTACCTAGAACCTTGATCCAAGGAATTGTAGGGACAAGTGAGAACTTGTAACTCACCCTGAATCCATCCTCATCAAGCTACAAACGTTAGAGTAAGGCTAGTTTTGATCTAAGCAGCCTAGTGAGCATATTCAATCCGCGTAAAGCTTGACAGAGCGCGTCGATCGATGTTCCTATAGAATAATCGATCAGTGGTGAAAAAGGTGTATCGATCAATATTCCTTTAGAATCATCGACCGACACTTTCTAATTGGTCAGGCCTACTGTTGTGAAACCATTATATCTATCAATAGACGAGCTTAGAAAGCTAACGCCTAATGGCTTAATATTAAGTGTTGTGCTCTATAATATCATGGATACAACTGATAGGCATCTATAGGATTATACTCCTAATTACCTGAATAGAAATCCTAAGTCTAGCTATTTCATTTAATTGACTAAAAACCTCAATCAACCAATAGAGCAACTACCTTGCTCACCACCCGCAATTAACGTAAATCATAATCAACCTAGCTTAATCAATCTGACTAGATTTATTAGGTTTCCTAACTCCTTGTAGATTCGATCCCTAAGTACTACAATTGAACATCTTATTTGAGAGAGTACAAATCACTTCTTAGGGTAATTTGAGTGGTATCACCTCTTCGCAACATGTTCTCTATATAAGGTTTTCAATTATATATCACAAGTCCATTATGTGCATATTGAATTTTTTTTATCACAAGTCGATATCAATATTAATGTATTATACTTTTCAGAAGTATATCTTATCTGCTATCCTAATTTTATTGTCATTGACTTTAATGTTTACAATGGATATGATTTAGACTTATATTATTTAATTGTGTTAAAAAATCCTATTTACATTTGTTTATCAAACATAAAAACCTTAATCAGTGCTGCAAAAATTGATACTTAGTAAGTTATGATACACTGTATATATAAAATGATAACATTTATGAATATTAGTTAATATCTTACCCTATAAGATTCCTAATTATAAATGATATAAAGAAGTCAACTAATATAACATCCTAACATACTATAGCTCATAGATGAATGCGATAGATACAATATATTGATCAATTGTGATTGATTGATATTAAATACGCTATCACAATACCATTGTATAATATTCCAAATAGAAAAACCAATTGAAAGTTAACTAACATTGCCTCATTATAAGTATTTTTAAAACTGGATTGGATATTGATTCGGTATGGTTGAAATGGTTTAATTGTCCAAACCAGTTTTTTTATCTTTTAAAATGAACTTATTTAATCATATCTTTTCACTATATGGATCTAAAAGTAGTTCTACATATGATATGTTATTTATTCTTTTTCATTAACTAAATGTAAATAATAAACATAAATCTAGCATAAATCTAGCTTTATTAGAAAGAAAGGAGCCACCCTAGATGTAATTCTAGTGGGTCATGGACCTAGCGGATTTTCACTTAGATAGAGAGATGCCAATTAGGGCTTTTGGTCTCTGTGATTTTTCTATAAAGCTTCGTTTAAGATTTGTGATGGAAAAAAGAAGAAAATTGAACTTCTTTATTTACTAGAGAAGAAGGAAACCATCCTAGATGTAATTCTAGTGGGCCATGGACCTAGCGGATTTTCACATAAACCAAAGAAAAATTTTGGGTTTGTGTTTTTGACCGTTATGCTTCAACCCCTTATATATTATAGGATCTTTAAAAAAATTAACCTCATATTGTTTTAATTACAAAGTAATATTCCTTACTGTTCAACCCATTACATCTTCTAATTACTGACGTGACATCGTTACAAAATGTTTGGAATAATATATAGACGATGACAGTAAAATTTTGATGCTAAAGCTTTTTTTTTAATTCCACATATGATAAGAATTACAAAGGCTACTTTGGTATATAGATTTTTTGTCTTACCATATTTGACTATACAACACATCTGTAACAACATATAAAAGATGTTATAGATGAATATACCGTTAAACAACAGATCATTGCACTGTAGTTTAAACACTATCAAACATACATATGTATATGATTTTGAGAATCAAAGTACTTTTGTTTACTTTTCAAAGTATTAAGAAATCAAACCACAATTGCTTCCTCTTCACAACATGTTTTTTATATAAGCTTTTCAATTTTATATCACAAGTTGATTATGTACATATTGAACTTTTTATCACAAGTTGATATCAATATTTATGTATTTATACTTTTCAGAAGTATATCTTATGTGCTATCCTAATTTGATTGTCATTGGCTTTAATTTTCAAAACAGATACTATTTAGACTTATATTAGATAATTAAGGGTCAAAATAACATTTACATTCATTAATCAAATATAAAATCCTTAATCAGTGCTGTAAAAAATTGGCACTTAGAAAGTTATGATATATATATGTAAAATGATCCCATTTATAATATTGATTAATATATTACCCTATAAGATTCCTAATTGGAAATGATATAAAGAAGTCAACTAATATATCATCCGAACATAGCTCATAGATGAATGCGAAAGATACTATATATTAATCAATTGTGATTGGTTGATATTAAATATGATATCACAGTAGCATTGTATAGTATTTCTAATTGGAAAAACATATTGAAATTTAACTAACATTGTCTCAATATAAATGTTTTTAAAACTGGATTGGATATTGATTCGGTATATCTAATGGTTGACTGGTTGAACCGGTTTAATCGGCCGAACCAGTTTTTTATTTATTATTTAAATCAAACATATATAATCATATATTTTCACTACTTGAATCTAAATCGTAGATTTTCATATGATATGTTATTTTTTTCTTTTTTATTAACTAAAAGTAAATAATAACATAAATATAGCTTTGTTAGAAAGAAAGGAACCACCCAAGATGTAATTCGAGTGGGTCAAGGACCTAGCGGACTTTCACTTAGATAGAGAGATGACAGTTACGGCTTTTGGTCTTTGTGGTTTCTCTATAGAGCCCTGTTTAAGATTTGTGATGGAAAAAAAAAGAAGAAAAGGGAACTTCTTTATTTATTAGAGAAGAAATGAACCATCCGAGATGTAATTCTAGTGGGTCATGGACCTATCGGAATTTCACTTAAACCAAATACAAATTTTGGGTTCGGGTTTTGGACCGTTATGCATCAATCCCTTATATATTATTTGAGGAACTTTTAATAATTGTAACCTCATTTTGTATTAATTACAAAGTGATCTTGCTTACTAGTCAACCTATTACATCTTCTAAGCGCCGACGTGGCAACATTACAAAAAAATTAGACAAACTTCCGTCTAATTTGTATTTCCCTATAATAATTCATACAGAAGATGTCAGTAAAATGTTGACGCTAATATATATTTTTTTAAATTCCATATATGACTATAATCAAAAGGTCTACTTTGTTATTATATTTTTTGTCTTAAAAGATTTGACTATACAACACATCTGATAAATATATAAAATATGTTACAGATGAATATATTGTTAAACAACAAATCATTGCACTTTCGTTTAAACACTATCAAACATGTGTCTATCCAACAAGTGTATATGATTATGAGAAACAAAATACTTTTGTTTACTTTCCAAAGTCTTAAGAAATCAAACCATGTTTGCTTCCTCTTCGCAACATGTTTTTTATATAACCTTTCAATTTTATATCAGAAGTCAAATATGTGCATATTGAATTTGTTTATCACAAGTCGATATCAATATTTATGTATTATACTTTTCAGAAGTATATCTAATGTGCTATCCTAATTTTTATTGTCATTGAATTTAATGTTTAAATAAATCGATATGATAGACTTATATAAGATAATTACGTGTCCAAAAATCATATTTACATTCATTAATCAAATAAAAAATCCTTAATAAGTACTGCAAAATTGACATTTAGTAAGCTATGATACACTATATATGTAAAATGATCTCATTTATAAATATTAGTTTATATTATTACCACATAAGATTCCTAATTTGAAATGATATAAAGAAGTCAACCAATAGGATTTAGTTATTTCAAATTTGACATCTTTTAAAAAAGGAAAGAAAATATTGTCAAATTATATTACGTTTTAAAAACAATAAAGAAATAAAAATAATACTAATTGCAAAAAATATATATTTTTTTCAAAACATTAATACCACAAAAAAACACTAAACACTAAATGTTAAACTCTAAATATTTTAGTAAATCCTTGGATAAATTCTAAAACTTTGATTTTTTTTAAAAAAATATTTATAACAAAATCAACAAAAACTATACCCTAAATCCTAATCCTAAACCCTAAACCCTTGGGTAAATCTTAAACCCTTGGATAAATCCAAAACCCTTGGATAAATCTTAAATTAATTTTTTGAAATTTTTTAAGATTTAATATTTAAGATTTATCCAAAGTCTTAAATTATTATTTTTTGAAAATAAATTCCCTTTTAGAGTAAAAAGTCTCATTTTTTTGTGATTAGTATAAACTTTAAAATATTTTTTGAAAATATTTTTTTTAGATTAAAAAGTTTTGTTTTTTGTTACTACTATCATTTTTATTTTGAAAGTATAATATAATTTGATAATATTTTGTTTTTGTTTTTTTTAAAGATACTGAATCTTAAATGAAACAATTCTATTGGTTGGTGGATGTAGAGGTTCACCCTAGGGGGTGAACCCAAGAATAAATCTATAACATCATAGTATACTATAGCTCATAGATGAATGATATATATACTATATATTAATCAGTTGTGATTGGTTGATATTAAATACGTTATCACTAAATCATTGTATAGTATTTCTAATTGGAAAACCATATTGAATGTTAACTAATGTTGCCTCATTATAAATGTTTTTAAAACTGGATTGAATATCGATGTATATCTAATGGTCGACTGGTTGAATCGGTTTAATCGGCATGACCTGTTTTTTATTTTGCACTATATGGATCTAAAAAGTTGTTCTGCATATAATATGCTATTTGTTCTTTTTTATTAACTAAAAGTAAATTATAAAAATAAATCTAGCTTTATATACAGTAAACAACTGAATATTTCTAAATTAGAATGATAAAAACCAAATGATCAGCCTTTTAAATTACTGTATTTATTTATTCTTACAACTAAATTCCCAAATTTTATAAATATGAAAAAATGAGAATAGTATATGAGAGTTAAAAATCTATTTTTTATATTCTTTCTTAAGAAATAGAATTAAGTAGAAAATCAATTATGTAGTGATAATCAAACATTGATTATGAAATATAAAATTTTAATAAAAATTAAAAACAAATTAATTATATGTTAATTTCTTAGAACCGGTAGTGAAATTGATCTGGTGACCAATTTTACTGGTTTCTTGTAGTGTCAGATTTTTTCAAGTCCAGATTTTAAATTAAACCGAGCTCGGTTTATTCAGCGAATCATAGTCATATTGATTTGACGGACTGGTCATATCAAATTTTCAAAACACTGCTCATTATTCATTTACCACACAGAGCAAATTTCCCTCGATGTATACTTGATAAAACTGATTTCATATGTTTGCATAAAAATACATATATACTTCCTATTCATTTATAGATGAATCATATAAATTATTTGAAAATTGACTTTCACCTCTATGCTGAGGGCGGATCTTATCCTAGTTATGTAGTAAATATGACTTTTTTTTTGGACGCATGTATTGTCGTCTTATTACATGTTATGGTTAATATATATATATATATATATATATATATACTGTGACATGGGTTTGAGATTGGTGTTAAAGTTGAACTGTTTGAGATAAACGTGACAATGAGAGGCAAGATGTTCTCAATGGATGTTGAGGAAGTTATTACACAATAATTTCGAAATTGAAGGAACATTACATAGAGGGTTCCAAAGAAAACACGAATACATTATTTGTTAAACAAAAAATCGAGCGAAAATATAGTAATGACACAATAAACCGAAAATTTGCCGTACATTGGAAAACAACCATTTGTAGCCATATCTACTAGCAGAATTCTCCTAATATATTGTTCAGCACAACCCATCACACCTGATCAAATGTGCTTCCTTGGTGCAAGGACTAGGTGATCTTTCTTATGCATAGCGAGTCCAGTCATGACATCCATCTTTATGTCCTCAGGTTTAATCCCTTTTGGTAGGCTCCAATCGAATCGGTAGAGAAGGTTAGCAAAAG
The DNA here is from genome assembly GCA_026261945.1 of Hirschfeldia incana. Taxonomy (NCBI): domain Eukaryota; kingdom Viridiplantae; phylum Streptophyta; class Magnoliopsida; order Brassicales; family Brassicaceae; genus Hirschfeldia; species Hirschfeldia incana. The sequence goes on along the minus strand of JABCMI010000062.1, from coordinate 475,927 downwards.
GTATCTCTACCATTGCGACTCCAAGATGCATAGCGGGGCACATTCTTCTGCCCGACCCGAAAGGTAGGAGCTCAAAATCTTGCCCCTTGAAATCCACTCCTTTGTGCTCGTTCATGAACCTCTCTGGAATGAACTCATTCGGGTTGTCTCCCCAGGCGGCTGTGTCACGAGAAACCGCCCATGCGTTCACCTGGATGATGGTCTTCGCCGGAATATCATAGCCACCTATCTTTGCGTCTGCTATGGTTTCTCTATGTAGAAGAATTGGGATGACTGGTTCGAGACGGAGTGACTCCTTGATGACGGCCTTCAGATAAGGGAGATTGGGGATGTCTTCTTCGGAGACGTACCCTTTGTCACCGACCACATTCCTCACTTCATCCTGAGCTTTCTTCATTGCTTCAGGGTACTTTATAAGGTAAGTCATGGCCCATACCACCACTGCAGCCGCCGTGTCAGTTCCCGGTACAACAATATCCTGTTAGAAATTGAGACAAAGTTATTTATATTTTTTTTTGACAAAAGTAAACGCAAAAAGGCTGACCTAACAAAAGAAAGGAAATAATAAGAGTTTAGAATAAAAAATAGTATTTAGTAATTATTGAGGGACTAAGTGACGAACCAATATCATGGCCTTGACATTTTCATGGGTGAATTTGATGGAGAATGGTTGATCTTTATAGATCTGCATCAAAAGATCAATGAAACTCTCCGTCTCTGGTTTAGGGCGGTTAGGGTCAAGAGTCTCGTCGAGGAGTTCTTGAAGGTAAGTGTCGAGCTCCTTGAAAGCTCTCTTGAGACGCGCACTAAGACCAGTGAGATTGTCAAGAAATCCGAAATAAGGGAAGAGGTCGGAGAAAAACAGAGTGCCCAAAAGGGCTTGAGTCTCGTACAAGATGTTTATGAATCTCTTCATCTCGGTTCCGTACTCGTTGTAGCGCTTACCAAAAGCTTGTCTACAGACGACACAGTTGGTGAAGGACAAGAGAAGCTCACTTAAATCAACGGTCCCTGATTGATCAGCGGCTTTGTAGATCTTGTCCATCATACGTTGGCACTCTTCTTCTCTAACGGGTCGGAAACTTGCGACGCGATTTGGGCTGAATAGGTTAACCATACACATCTTCCTCATCTCACGATAGTACGCTGTGTACTGTCCAAAACCAAGCTCACGACCTTGATATGACATCGTTTGTTGCCCCTTCAGGAGAGGACGAGCGGTGAAATTGAGGTCCTGGGTCTTGAGGAGTTCCTTGGCTAACTCAGCCGATGAGATCACTGCAAGGCGGCGTCCACCGATTTTCATTGTGAAAATTGGACCGTAGAGCTTGGAGAGACGAAAGAGAAAGTGTTGGGGGTTAAATTTCTCCATCTGGTGGAGGTTTCCAATAATAGGAAGACCTTTTGGCCCCGGAGGCAGCCGGAGAGATTTCTTCGTGGAGCTCCGGAGGAGGAAGAAGGCTGCGACCGCTACCACTGCGGCAATAATCAAGAAGAGATCCATTTGTAGTACTGCTTGTTTTTGGATACTTTCTACCAATGCAAGTGATGGTCTGATTAAATAGGAAGGCTAAGTCATCGTTTACTTTAGAGGGTGATCATTTTAAATTTTTATTTTTTTTGTTGGTTGGTTGGTTATATTTGTTTTGTTTTGTTTTGACAGGTGACAGAACTTGCGTTGTTTTTAAAACGTGATCTTAGTAGGTGAACTGGCTTTCTTTGTCTCTAATATGCATAGTTCGATACATTTTTAAATGTAAACAATTTCTGAAAACAAGCAGATTTGTTTATCGAGATAATTTTAAATATGAATAAAATCACCATAAATGGATTTGATTATACATATTATGGATTTCGATAAATAAATTTATATAATTTGATATGAGATATCAAGGCGATTGCATAATCTTGTAACCCTAAATTCATGTTATTTTTCTTTATACATAAAGATTTGACTGGGTAATTTTTTTCTTTGAATATATACATATATTGGAATATAATATCAAATGAGTAAGCTAAAATATATTACTGAAATGGAATATGAAAAAATTAAGAAAATATTAAATTTAGGTTTCGTCCTATAAACTTTTTGAAACTTAAATTATCAAAATAAGTTTCCAGTTTTTGAACTGTCAAAAACTTCTTCTGGTTTAGGTGTTATTCTTTAGGATCCCTTTCTTAATCACAAAATTTGGGTTTAATATAATTGAAATTATATGCCTGTTTAATCAAAAGCCATAACATATTACTTCAGTAGTTATTTGCTTCATATAAATGCAACTTGCAGTCTTCTTATTTGTTTTAAATTATGTAAATATACTCTGCACTTCAATTATTTGTGATGGAAACGTGAATTTTCTGTTTAACTGTGCATAATTTCAACTTAAAAGTCCGTCGGATAATTCTGCGGAACAGGAAGAAAATTATTTAAAAAGATATGCCCCATTTCCTGCGCAGCCAATTTTGAAATTAAAGGCCGTCAAAATACACCAGTTTAAGTCATGTGGAAATAATTGTCATGTGCTTGCAAATCCTATAATTTCTATGGACGTATCATCTGTATTAAAGGGTTTAAGTGTAACGATCCGGTTTAGAAATATTTTTATTTTCATTAGCAGAGAACTGTTAGAAGTTTTGTCTCAAAGTGTTATTATTCTAAGTGTCTTAAACACTTGATGTTGGAAATAATTAATACATGAACTAATATGATCCTAGCTAGCCAAATTAAATCGTCTCCCAAGAACGGTTGAGAATGGGATAAGCTTTGTTGTGCGAATCAGAGACTCAAGCACACAAGAGTTGTGGATGGAATGGTGACACAAAAGATGCCGAAAGTCTTTTGATACTCATAGTTCGGCTTCTCTGGATATAACACATTAAAGAACTTGAACCTTTGATTTGTTGGATATTACAAACCAACACATTGAGAGAAACACGGAAGAAATAAAATATGATAAAAAGATGGTTGTTATTCAGACTGATTTCAAAGCATTCATATAAAGATAATCTTGCACATACACAAGGTCTCAAAAATGCAAAAGGAGTAAAAACACTAGTTCCTCTTGAAAATGCAACATAGATACCAAATAAAGACTAAATGTTTAGATATAAAGCATAACATAAGATAGAAATGATAACTATTATTTTTGGACTGATGGATAAACAACAATTGATGCGAAATAACTTGTGGCCTTGTTAAAAACATTCCTTTGGAAAACCAATGGGACAAAACCAAAGGTAAGGAAAAGAGAATACACAAGCTACTTGCTTAGTTGTTGAGAGCTTGAACTTGGATTGTCTTGGATGATGGTTGAAATATAAAATGATAGTGCTTATCTCGAACAATATGTATTCTTCTTGTTGTATCCTCAGCTACATGCTGTCCGTGATCAGATTCATGCGTCCATTGTCTTGTGCTATCCATGATCACATCATCCCCTCCCTTGACCTCAAATCTGTTTTAAGTGCAATAAAAGAGACCAAATCAGCAACTTTAAATTTTGAAATCAGATTACACTTACCTTGGAAGCCTCGGTGATATGCATTGTTGCTGATCCGTTTGATTATGCAGAAGGGACTGTCAATTTTTTTGCAAAAAAAATGGTTCTCTTTTCTCTTGATGTATTCCCCGTACCTGATTCATAATCACATAACAAGTTAGCACATTAAAATTCATCTTAGAGTAAATCTTATTCCAAATCTATATTTGCTTGGTTTTGTTTTGTATGTGGGATCTGGAGGTGCTTCTTTGTTGAGGATTAAGTCAGTGACGTCTTGGTGCTTATCCTGGTCCAAATCAGGTGGTTTGAACTGCTTGTCCTCCTAGTTTCTTCTTTTGTGCTTCTTCAAGGCTTTTCTGAAATCTGTACTTAGTTCTTTTGACAAAACAAGTGCATTATATCTGTGTATTCAGTGATAAGATAATCCTTGAAAACATAATAATGTACCTTAGCAAGCTCCTCTAGTCGCCATAAGTAAACCTGCAGGCACCCAACCCAATCAGATACACTTATTTAACCACATCAACCCAAACCGACATGTTTTGCCAGAATAGCAATATCTTGATGATCAGATGGCCATTTCCTGTGTTCTAGTTCGTTGGATCCGTGACCTACTTGGTTTCATTCTCCAATTGGTTTCATATTGAAACTCTTTCAGAGCTGAGACGTGTAACACCTTATCTTCAAAGGATGAGAGATCAACAAAATATTGATGCAGCTGATTTCTTCTCAATCAGTTTGATCTTGTTATGTGATTCTACAACTCTCCTCCAGGCTCAACTACAATATTTTTCATGCTCAATCCATGTCTTGACAGCTCCACTGCTATTTTCTTATCCCAAACAAAAGAAGTGATTAGAAAAGTACACAAAAATGTCTTTTGGAAACCATATGGATCAAAAACAACCAGATGATTCATCCTGCGAGCTGTCTGTGGTTCCCTGGATGTCTCCTCTTCTACCATGTATTATTCCAAAGTAACCATGACATCCTGAACTGGTTGCTCTTCTTTTTGAATAATAGGTGACGGTCCTTTGGCTTGATCTTCTTGAATAGGTCCAGCTGATTCCGGTTCTACCAATTTAAGATATGAGACAGCAATGAGTGGCTCTTGGTTCTTTGCTTCTAAGGATGGACATGTTGTTGTGGTCTTTTTGAGTTGTTCCTCCACATCCTTAAACACTTGTGACGACTCCTTGATTTCCTTTTTACTGAAACATAATTGTTTATCATCCATAGATGGTTTAAAAACTGTGTCTTGACTGAAACTTGTATTTGTCGTGCAAGATGAACCAAATACAGTGGATGGACGTAATCTGCTACTGTCATGTGGTTTCTGAACCGAGACTGAAAGGTATATAGCTTTGTCTCGGATGGCTTTTTGTGTTCAGTTTCATTCCTAATAACATAGCTGTTCTGCCTCTAACAAGTTTCTTCTTGACTTGTTCTTTCTATTCCTTTGATTCATCGATTGATGTATTTCTTGGTAAAATGAATTAATTCTGGAATCCATTATGACAGTCATTGCTTCAAGTAATAGCCTTTCATCCTTTCTGAGTCCTCCTTTGTTTTTGATGTAGCGTACATCATATTCCCATTAGACGTTGGCTTTTGTGTTTCCTTTTATTTGGATATCATATTTCCTTTTCTGCATTGTTTTAGATAAGGATCAATAGATCCCATGTCCGTTAGGCTTTGGACTTTGTTTTAACTATATATACATATCATCTCGGCTTTGTGAGAGATACAACTTTCATTATTGATTTTATAAACTAGGGTTTTGTGTTAAACAATTCTCCAATCCTTATTTTCTGGGCATTCTCTAAGAATTCAACGGATCTTAAGAAGGCAAGTTAACGGGCATTCGCAGAATTCAACCTTCTCTTTGCATTATTGGTTACTTTGGATACTTCCGCTCTATTAGTTGGTATCAGAGACCTTTAGTTACGATTCTACTCGTGGTTATCGATCTTCGGTTTCAATGGCGCCTCGTCCGAACGAGTGGACACAGATGCAACAATTCTTGGAAGATTTTCAAGAGAATTTTCAGGACAACATGAGACGAACAATGGCTGAAGCAATTCAAGCCGGAGTCCAAGCTGGAGTGCAAGCCGCCTTTGCAGCTAACGCAGCAAACGCCCCTGCACATCGCGAACCACAACCACAACGCCAGCCCCGTCACAATATCAACCCGATCTTTGAGGAACAAGAAGATGATGACGTCTTGGATAACCCATTCGGTGCTAACGACCAGCAGCGTCAACAGCAACACCATCGACAGCACAGAAACAATGATAATACTCGTTGGTCATCAGGTATTAAGATCGATATTCCAGAATACCATGGAGGTTCTCAACCAGAGGATCTACTGGACTGGTTTGTCACAGTCGAAGAATTCATGGAGTTCAAAGAAATTCCAGAACACAAGAAGGTACCGCTCGTCTCAACTCGCTTTCGGGGACATGCCGCCTCGTGGTGGAGTCAGATTAATATTTCTCGGTCTCGTCGAGGGAAGGAGAAGATAACCTCGTGGGACAAGCTCAAGAAGCACATGCACAAAACCTTTGTTCCATACAACTTTGAGCGCCTCCTGTTCCAGAAGTTTCACAATATTCGTCAAGGATCCCGTTCTGTTGAGGACTACTCCAACGAATTTTATCAGATGCTTACACAGATTGATGTGCATGACTCTGAGGATCAATTAGTGGCACGTTATATCGCAGGATTACGATCTCAGTTACAGACCATGCTTCACCAATTTGATCCTTGCTCTGTTTCTGAAGCTCGTCAACGAGCCATCCTTGTGGAACAACAATCACGTACAACCAATAGTCAATGGTCCGGTAATTCTCGACCTCGCGCTGCAACAACCACCGAGGAGGCCAAACCTTCTACAAGCCGCGACGCCACCACAAATACAGGACAACGAAACAACAGTACAGGTGGAGCTACAGTAACAGAGACACGACCATCACGTCCCAATGCTCTTCGTTGTTTCACTTGTGGAGAGCGGGGGCACATTCAGACAGCGTGTCCAATGCTTGGACGCCGGGGGTTACTTGCCACCGACAAAGAATTCGAAGGAGACCCTATCTACGATGAGGAAACAGAGGACACATGGGATTTCGCAGAGGAACAGGTTATGGGTGATACCGGAACACTTCTCATGCTTCGTCGCAATTGTTTAGCTCCAAAGACAAGTGAAGCTTGGCAAAGAACGTCATTATTCAGCTCCACTTGTACGGTCAAGGGGAAGATCTGTCGTTTTGTGATCGATTCTGGTTGCTCCGCAAACGTCGTCTCCGAGGAAGCTGTTCGGAAGCTCGCGTTGACAGCAGAAGCCCACCCACACCCTTACCGGCTCCTATGGATGCAGACAGGTGCAGAAGTCTTCGTCTCCAAACGAACTCTAGTGCCTCTCTCTATTGGTTCTTTTTACAAAGAAACTTTGTATTGCGACATTGCTCCTATGGATGTGTCTCACATCATTCTCGGTCGTCCACTTTGTAGCGTACATCATATTCCCATTAGACGTTGGCTTTTGTGTTTCCTTTTATTTGGATATCATATTTCCTTTTCTGCATTGTTTTAGATAAGGATCAATAGATCCCATGTCCGTTAGGCTTTGGACTTTGTTTTAACTATATATACGTATCATCTCGGCTTTGTGAGAGATACGACTTTCATTATTGATTTTATAAACTAGGGTTTTGTGTTAAACAATTTTCCAATCCTTATTTTCTGGGCATTCTCTAAGAATTCAACGGATCTTAAGAAGGCAAGTTAACGGGCATTCACAGAATTCAACGTTCTCTTTGCATTATAGGTTACTTTGGATACTTCCGCTCTATTAGTTTTCCTTTCCTTCTTCATGGTTAGCTGAGACACACGAAAACAAAACTCACTAACTAGTTCATAAAAAATCAAAACACTCAGAGATGAACAACTCAGAAATCATTTTTATATTTTTTTGAATCAATTTCAGTCGCAATGACCAGAAAAAAACACAGAAAAAACCTGAGATCACAAAAAAACAGATTCGATTTTAAGAACCCAGATCAGATGGATCAACAAACATCAAACCCTTAGAGATCGTGATCTAAGAAAGATGAACAGCCTAATACTTGAACTAGATAAAGAGATCCTTACTTTAACAGAAGCAAATTCAACCAACGAAATACGAGAGAAAGATCAGAAAATTTTGAATGTGCTCTGATACCACTTAATGTGATCCTAGCCAAGATCAACACTCTAGAACAGTTGAGAAAGGGTTAGGCTTTGCTATGTGAATCAAAGAATCAATCAAAAAAGGTTTGTGGATCGTATGGTGACACGAGATGCAGAGAGTCTCTTGATAGTTCGCCTTCTTTAAATCCTAAACACTAATCATAAACCCTAAACTCTCGATCCTAAACCCTAAATCATAAATACTAAAATTATACACCATGAGTTCTAAACCAAAAAACTTAATATCTTAACCCTAAACCCATCACTTTTTTGGGTTCGAATTTACGGTTTAAAATTTTGAATTTAGAATTTAGAGTTTTGGAGTTAGAGTGTAGGGTTTATGATTTAGGGTTTAAATTATAGGATTTATGGTATCTGCTTTACAGTTTTGGGTGTAAGCTTTAGGGTTTAGATTTTAGGATTATGATTTATGGTTTAGAGATTTGGATTTAGGGTTTAAGATTTTTGGGTTTATAGTTTTAGAGTTTAGAGTTTTGCGTAAAAGTTTTAAGGTGGAGCCTATATCATTTAATTATCAAAGTAAATCTCGTAAAATTCTTCATCTATATAAAGAGTGTATTGTCTTTATTTGTAAACTAGGTGTTTTATTAATAGTTATTAATATTCTGTATATATTAAAAGAGAAACATCTTTATTTAATACTTTCACACTACGTTGGACACATGTCAGCTTTACATTGATTTCAATTTGAGTATACTACCGTGTCGGCTTCACAATCATATGACAATTAAAGCATTCACATTCAAATTTTTTAATTCCATTGCAGAGAATTTAATATGTTTACACTAATTTTTTTTAATCAGCTTATTTTTAAGTTTCTGCATCTCTAACTTTTGTATTAGTGAATTACAATTCTCTCCGTATAACTACTGAATAATATCACTTTTGAAAAAAGAAATTACATAACCATAAAGATTCACATCAACTAAAACACTAGAATGAGAATATTTTTAGAAATTAAAAGTTTCATATATTATCGAACTTAGCCATAGTTGCGACTTATGTACACGAATGCAATAAATAATTATATATGATTCATTATTAATTAATAAAATTGAGGCAAGAATATTGTTTTCTTTACAAAATATTATTTTTCTTTACGAAATTTTCAACATTTAACCAAAAATTACTTAGAAAAAATATGAAATCAGAAAGCTTAAAAAGAAGATTTCTGAAATAGATTGAAAAACATAATTTTGGTGTCGAGTGTAGAGATCATATTAATTTCCACGTATATGTAACACTTTTCATTCGATTGTGTCGTGTTTTATTAATTTACCAAAAAAGTATAAGAAAATAAACATTAGTGGTTATAGGCTACGTCAATTTTGAATATGCCCAAAAATATTGACATAATGGACAAAATTTTTATTGGTATTATTGAAGTATAGTCAAATAATTATGTATGTTAAAAAAGCCGTCTATTTATTTTTAATTTTTTTTGCTTTATATTAGTAGAAGAAAGTAAATATGGGTAAAATAATTTGATTCGCTGAACCGAACCGAACTAGATTTCTAAGTAATACTCTGTATTAAACAAAAACTAAATTGATTAAATATGCATATGGATCTAAAAGTTTAATATTCAAATAAACAGATTTGAATCTGATACAAACTAAAATATTTCGATACCAAAAATATATCATATATTTAAATATTTTAATTATATATATATATTAGATTTTCAAAACATATGAAAATATCTAAATTATACCAATATAGTCACAAATATATATCTAAAAAAACAGGAAAATGTTCATATTACTGAAAATATATTTTTTTTTGTTTCTCGATTCAAATATTTAAATTCAACTATTTTTTTATGTAAATTTAAATATTTAGTCTTACGTTATTCATTTTTATGTTTTATATTAATTTTTTTAGAGTTTAAAGATTTAAGTATATTTGAATTTTGTTAAGAAAATACATAATTAAAATAAGTATCCAAATTCAAATCAAAATCTAAACCAAAGTTTGTAAATATCCGAATGCAATTTAAATTTTGAATTCTAAAAATCTGAAATCCGAAGCAGATCAACTGAAGTCGAACGGATATATGAGTGTACATCCATAGAAAAAGCTACAGTATATAAAAATTCTAAAGCACAACATATAATAAATAATCTAATAAAATATTTCAATACGCGCTGTAGGTCAGGTTATTATCTAGTATGTATTATGATTTAAACATCATGATAACTTATTCTCTATATTCTTGAACTTATTGGCAAACTGGATTGGGTAGCTGTTATCAAATTGGACTTTGGGTGGCACAAAGTTTTTATTTGTCATGTGGGTCGCGAGGTTTTGTGACCCTATGAATGACTTCCAGAAAGGATGTTGGACACCCTTCTTTAACAAAATAATCACCAGGATGCCATCCATCCCTTACACTTGAGAGTCTCTCTTGATTCCTGAGGCAGACAAACCAATAAATGCAAACATGTGAGATGTGTTATACAGAGCGACATGGAAATTCTATTCTCTCTCCCTCGTCTCGAAAACTCTTTTCTCCTCACTACACTTTACCTGCTAGTCGAAAAGACTGACAAAGTCGAAAGGCCGACGACGTAATACTTCTATTTATAAATTGTATTCATCTCCTCTTCCCTGCAAATCTGCCAAAAGCAAAAATCAGAGATAATGGTGTCAAAATCAGATTCGAAAAAACCCAGGCAAAGGGAGGACGGTAGACGAGATCGACAACCAAGAACACCGGACAGCCCCCACCTCCGACAAATCAGCTGTGCCCAGGTTCGCCTCTCTCTCTCGAGTAATAAAAACTTCCTGACCATAGGCAGATGCTCCCTTGCATGTCTTAATTGATCCTTCCTGTATTTAGGAGAACCTTGGTTGTAATTAGCCTTACATAGTTTTGTTAATGTTTTTCTTTTATTTTCGACTCGATTAATTTGATCAGAAAATGAACCTTGGTTCTTCGCAAGTGATTGTTCCACAATACCCAACATCCAGTGGAGACTGAATTGGGTAAGAGACAGCTTTGTTCACATTAAGGAGTGTGACCTTCTTGTTTGGAAAATCAATACAGGCTCCAACCGTTGTGAGAAATGGAGTGCCAAGGATCAAAGAAACTCTCTTCTCAGTTGCCATCTTCAGGACAGTGAGGTCTATGAGAATGGTGCATGCTCTAATCTTCAAAGGGAAATCCTTTATGAGGCCAAATGGGGTTGTAGAAGATGAATCCCCAAACATGAGAGAAAATGTGTTTGGCTCCATGCTCTCAATACCAAGACTCTTCGCCATTTACATTGAGACCACACTGACACTTGAACCAAAATCAACAAGAGCATCATCCATAGTACGCTTGCCAAGGGAGCAAAACAAGGTGAACTTCCCTTGGGACTCTAGCTTATGAAGGGATTTTGGAGGGACTGTTGGATCAAGCTGCAGTGTAGAGATGTTCGAGAGCATACTTCTTCTTTGTGAGCTAGAATGTCCTTGATGAGCATCATTTGGACATGAACCTTACACATAGCTGAGATCGCTGGAAGCTTGAATCCAACATCACCTAGGTCCTTTTTGAACTTGGAGATCACCTTCTTCTGAACTTTTGTGAGGACCCTTTGTGGGAATGGGAGCTTAACCTCATATGGTGGTAGCTCAACCTCAGTGGTGTCCTCTTGCTTGACCTCTTTCATCTTGTGCTCAGCTCTCCTCTCAACCGGTTTCTCAGCCTTTGCCTCATCTACCTTCACAATCTTTGCTTCAGCTGTGGTGAGAATCATATGCTTAACCTGTCCAATCTCAGTTCCAAATACAAATCTTTCAATCTCAACTACCTCTTTCACATGATCACTCAAGTCAGAAGTATCAGTAGAGAGGAGAACATTGCAATAATCCTTAGGGTTCTTCTCTGGTCATTATAGTTCCCATCAATATTTTTGTGAAGTTTTGCCACCTTATACCCAAGTTGCTCTCACTTCTAGTTTGAGACTCCAAGATCTGCTGGAGCAAAGTTTATGAGCTACTTTCTGGAGGAGCAGGAGTGGAAGGTCTAGTCTGACCTTGTGGAGACAGGTGCACCTGGTTGGAGAGGCTTTGAGAATAGTTATGCTTGGCTTGGTGACCTCCCTGCTGAGTGTTTTATTGAGGCATGTGCTGGTAGTTGTTGTGGTACTGAAAGTTGGGCTCTTTCATGTACCAAGTGTCATTAGCATTGATAAAGCACAACTTCTCTTGGCCTTCTAAACCAGCAACCTCCTTGATTCCTGCAAGCTGCTTTTGTTTCTGGTCCCCAACAGATTTCATCTGCCCTTGTTGAGCCTTCTCTTTGATAAGCATTTTTAGCTTCTCTTAGAGACACTTAATCTCCTTCCTTGTGTGCTGATCATCAGTTTTGGTTGCCTCTGTCATGCTCCTCACTGTAGACTGAGTCACTCTTAGCCATGTTCTCCACCAGCTCTTCTGCTTTCTCTTCAGTTCTGTCCAAAAAGAAACCATTGCTGGCTTTGTCTAATATGCTCATGAACTCTAGAAGAGCACCTCTGTAGAAGGTACTGAGCAAACTCTTCTTGGTGAAGCCATGATGTGGGCACTGAAACCAATAACCCTTGAATCTCTCCCATGCCTCACTAAAGCCCTCTAGGTTCTTTTGCTGAAAGCTAGAGATCTCATTTCTGGTCTTTGCTGTCTTTAAGGTAGAGAAGAACTTGTTGAGGAAGACTCTCTTGCAGTCATTCCAAGTGGTGATAGAATCACTTGAAAGAGTCTTCTCCCACTGGTGAGATTTGTCCCCTAGAGAGAAAGGGAACAGCTTGAGCTTGAAGGCATTTAGAGAATCCATTGGTCTTGGATAAACCACAGTACTTGTCAAACTGATCTAAGTGATCCAGAGGATGCTCCACAGCCAGGCCATGAAACTTGTTGTTCTCTATTACATTGAGCAGTCTTGACTTGATCTCAAAGTTGTTGTTCTCCATAGATGATGCTTGTTGGGCCCGAATATGACCTGCTAGCTGACGATAATATCAGTTAAATGTTAAGAACTGATAATGGGCCGTGATAGGCTGATATCACTCAAATTACCAAAAGGAGTGAATTACTCTCTCAAATTAGAGGTTCAGATGTAGTATTTAGGGATCGAATCACGGGGAGCGAAGGAACACAAAAGATTGTAATCTTTAGAGACTAAGCTAGGTTGAAATAGGTTTAAATGTAAATTGCAGTAGTGAGCAATGATTAATTGCTCAAGAGAATATTTTTTGGGTTGTAAGCAATAAGAGAAAGTAGTTAGATTCAAGGTTACTATTCAGTTAATTCACGATTATAATGCTATACATGTTTTAATGAGTTGTTTGCATATACTAAAGAACTTCAATTCTTAGATCTGTCTAATATCTATCATTTATAAGACTCGTCTACTGATCTTACTGTCGACAGTATCGATCGATTTTTTGACAGCTTGTATCAATCGTTATGTTTGTCGTCGATCGATTACTCTATTTGAGTATCGATCGATATAGCTTCAGATCGAATTGAATATATGTTCACCAAGATCATAGACCGGCTCTCGCTTAACCCTAGATGATCTCAGCTTATACAAGATGATGTCAGTATAATGATTTATGGATTAAATCATTTCCAAGATCATATTCTAGTTAGCTACTCTAGAATAAGCATTAGGGTTCATCAAGATAATTAGTATACAACTCAACAATCTATAGTTGGGGCTAATCTCTCATAACTATTTGAACCCTAAATCTAACAAAAGAATCTACTCAGACATAGTTGAGTGATTCATAGCATCAAGGTAATAATAGTAATTCATTAGATTTAGAAGACCGAACACTTAAGTTCCTCTTGATAACTAATCTCTTTGTATCTTCCTTCTAAAACTAAAATCCTATAACCTTTGATGAAACATAATTAAGATGAAAAAATACTTTAGATTGATAAATGAAAAGTACTAGAACAATGAATTATTGTAAAAAGCTTACTTTGCCAAAACACATAGGCAAAGGTATAAATACAAGTTCAATTAGATTAAAAACTCGTCAGGGGCTTTAGTGTAATAATGGGAAATCTTGGGCTTCAAGTCGATTGAGAATATTCATTCTTCTTCTGCACGCTCGATATCGATCGATAGTACTAGGCGTACATCGATTGATGGAGTATCTCGTCATTGTTCCTTCGGATGCGTCGTCGATTGATTACACAGAATGTGTATACGATATGTATCTCTGGATATCAACCTTAACGTCTGATCTTATAGGCATCTCGGGAAAACTCTCCTTTAAGCTCCATAATGGCACCTAAAACGTCACTTTACTCCAAAATGCCCTTGAACCTGAAAACATACCTAAAAGACTCCAAAGCATAGATATATATAGTAAAATCATAGAAATACCATGGGTAAAAGTGAGTCAAAATCATGGTATATCAACTCCCCTAGACTTAACCTTTTGCTTGTCCTCAAGCAAACACACAGACAGTTTTTGAAAGAAGTTTGAAAATAGCAGAGACTCAATTAAATCTTAACTTTAGAATCATCACCTCTACTTTGTTGCAAGCCACATCTTATGTATATTAACCACAAAAGTACATTATACCATATCCTGGCTTAGCAACCAAATTCATCTAGCCAAACAACTTAGCAATCCTGTCTGTCCATCCCCTCTACTGATTTCATTTATGCATAAAAATAAAAGTACAGGCTTTACCTTGGGGATATCAATCAAGAAACACAGATTCAACTCTAGCAAGTTTCTGAACACACAGACAATCTTCTCAGATTCCTTTCTTCCCCCTTTTTCTCTCTTCTCTGGATCCTCATAGTTTCAAATTTAATGAACATTGACTGCCACAAAGGCTATCTTTGTATCATTTCATTGACTTAGTAACACATATCTTTTGAATAAGCGAATAATGGGGTTGCAGCAGTCACTCCTACCCCTCGCTCTGATCATTCTTTTAAAGTAGAATAATGAGGTCACAGGAATCACTCCTACCCCTCTACTTCTCAAGAAATCATATCACATATTTTATACAAATCTTTTCTTTCTTTTCTTAGGATGCCGAAGAGAGAGAAGGAAGGAAATCAGAAGCACACAGACTATTACCTTCCAGACTTGTAGGAGGATTTCAATCCCTTGTATACCAAGCCCCAAGACAAGCAATATATTGTCAGGTTAAGTTGGAAATCAGCTTTGGTTCTTCCAAACAATCATGAAAAGTGTTGTCATAGGCGACATGTGATCCACTTAAGCATTTATAGTACTTTCTGCAATCAACAGATCTAAGAATGGTGCTAAAGAGTTGTTAGATAATAATAATTTTTTTTGAAATATCCTAGTCCCTTTCTTGACTCAATAAAACCAATTTTGAAAACATTTAATGAAATCAAAAAGGTAAGGTAGCATCGGTAATCTCCCCCCAGACTTAAATCATACATTGTCCCCAGTGTATAACAGTCAAATTAGGGTTTAAATAAATCATATTGAATGAACTGATATCAAAAATTAGAACGATATACCAAACCGTGAATACATATCGATCGATAGTGAGTCATCTATGTCGATCGATCTAGATAGGTCTATGTCGAGCGATGTCGACAGGATCATATCGGTCGATAGGAATGGTAATCGTCTAGAATGTAATCTGAAAAACTAAAAACAAAAAAAAAAAATCAAATTTAACTAAGTAAGAAAATACCTAACAGTGGGTTGCCTCCCACTCAGCGCTTTATTATAGTCTTTTAGCTTGACTATGGTGGTAGTGAGGCTAGTGAGGTGAGTTCATGAAACTTGCTGGGTAACAAGTCTCATCATTGTCTTCTTCTTTTTCTCCAAACCATGTGGTGCAGAAGTTTCTTGTGGCTTCATCTCCTCTGGTAAGTCTCTCCTTAAGTGTTGCTATCTCATTGTGTATAGCATCTAGCCTTGATTCATAATTCTCAATGTAGAACTCATGACGTCTAAGTGTTGGATAGGCGTGTTTGGATAGGTCACTGAGTTCTTCTTGCATGTCATAGGTGACAGGTGATCCACTTTAGCATCTATAGTACTTTCTGCAATCAATAGATCTAAGAATGGTGCTAAAGAGTGATTAGATAAAAAGAAAAATTTTAAAAATATCCTAGTCCCTTTCTTGACTCAATAAAACCAATTTTGAAAAAAATTAAATGAAATCAAAAAGGTAGGGTAGCATCAGTAATCCCCCCCCCCCCAGACTTAAATCATACACTATCCTCAGTGTATAACAGTCGGATTAGGGTATAAATAAATCATAAGTAATGTACTGATATCGAATATTAGAACGATATACCTGACCGTGAATACGTATTGATCGATAGTGAGTCGTCTATGTCGATTGATCTGGTTTGGTACATGTTGAGCGATGTAGACAGGATCGTATCGGTCGATAGGGATGGTAATCGTCAAGAATCTGAAAGTCTAAAAACAAAAACAAAAAAAAAACGAAAAAAAGAAAAAAATTCGAATTTAACTAAGTAAGAAAATACCTAATAGTGGGTTGCCTCCCACTCAGCGCTTTATTATAGTCTTTTAGCTTGACTTTGGTGGTAGTGACGCTAGTGAGGCGAGTCCATGAAACTTGCTGGATAACAAGTCTCAGAAATGTCCTCTTCCTGTTTCTCTCCAAACCAAGTGGCGAAGAAGCTTCTTGTGGCTTTATCTCCTCTGGTTAGTTTCTCCTTTAATTCATTGACCTCGTTGCGCAGACGCTCTAGACCTTCCACATCGCTCTCGATGTAGAACTGGTGGTTTCTGAATGTTGGATAGGTATGTTGGTATAGGTCACTGAGTTCTTCTTGCATGTCATTGAGTCTCTCAAAGGTTCTCCTTCGTACCATGAGCTTATCGATC
The DNA here is from genome assembly GCA_026261945.1 of Hirschfeldia incana. NCBI lineage: Eukaryota > Viridiplantae > Streptophyta > Magnoliopsida > Brassicales > Brassicaceae > Hirschfeldia > Hirschfeldia incana. The sequence goes on along the minus strand of JABCMI010000062.1, from coordinate 459,336 downwards.
GATATCGGGTAGTCTATATCGATCGACACTAGTGTTGGATTGTCGGTCGATGTCTTTGCTGGCATATCGGTCGATGCTAATGGTGCTGGTCTATCCGCTAGTTGTCTGGAGATGGTTTTAATCTCTTTCTGCAGGCTCTCTATGGTGTACTCCATGCTTTTGACGTTGCTTTGGATTGGGAACCATAAACTTTCAAAGCTTTGGTAAGACGAATCACCAACTTCTTGGATCATTGTGAAAAGATCCTGAACTGTTTTCTCCATCTCAACTTTGGTGCAGAACTCCGTATGGTTGTTATCGCGCGATGGACTTGGCAGTGTATCGGTCAATACTGAGCGTCTGTAATCCTCGCAGAGTTCTCTCAATGTGTTTTCAACCTCTTGTAGTCGACTGTCCATTGGTGGGATCATCTCATCAGTGATTTTCTTCTTGCTGGTGTAGAAAGATTTCATCGTCTGGTGTGTGTGTTGTAGAGCATTGATGATGTGATCCATGGTAGTTGCCATTGTTGTTGTGCGCTCCTTGAATGAGGTGAAGTTGTTGTTGAGTTGCTGATATTTCTCCTTAAGATCCTTGGTGATGGCTTCTTCTTCTCTTCTGATATCCTGATAGATGTTCCTGATAAGGGTATCTGTCTCTTCTTTGCTGTATGTGGTCATCTTCAAGCGTTGATCGAGCGATGACACATTACCCGTATCGGTCGATGTGATATGTCCAGCATCGGGCGATGGTTTTTGTCGAGCATCGGTCGATGGCTTCCTGTAGGTATCCAACTTCAAGCGAAGGGTGGATACTTCGTCTTGTAGGGCGTCTTTCTTCTGTTGTTGAAGGTCATAAGTACTCTGAATCCAGTTGATTTCTGATTGGAGTTCTGATCGGACCTTCTCGATTTCGTGTGGATATGTAAAGGTCTCCCAGATGTAAGGACTCTTAGCACCACTGATCATGCGCTGGACTTCAGCTTCGGTGTAGAGTTTCTCTGGGTGGTCTTCTTTGTTGAAGTGATCTGTGTGGGCTGTTAGGCATAAGTAAGACCATTCAAAATAGGAGGCTCTAGCTAGCAGATTCTTCATATCTTCTTTGGAAACAGGGATGATTTCTCCATTAATTCCTCTAGCATATCCATATTGATCTTTGTATACTCCATATTTGTCCTTCTTTTCCCAAGAAAAGCGACTGATTCCATCTTTGTACCGCCTTATAGCAAACTCTATACTTATATCAATCGATACATGGTGGTCTTCATCAGGCGATGTCCGTTGAAAATCTGGAATCTCTTTAATGGGTTGCTCCTTGGGTAAGATTGCTATTCCATCAGATGTTTGAATGATGTTGTCATCTGGAGAGATATGGATGATCTGCCCATACAATCTTCGTGTGTTGCCTGCTTTATCTCTGAAAATACCAAACTCATCCGGAGTTAGATAACCAAAATCAATATTATTTGTTTTTACCTCGGATAGTGTAGTAGTCGTATCGGTCGATGCTGCAGCAGGTGCATCGGTCGATGTCATCGGAGGGATGTCGAACGATCATTTTTTTAACGTATCGGTCGATGTGGTTTTCTCAGGCTGGATCGAATGCTTCAGTGGTATTGCATCCACTGCAAAACTCTCTTGATAGTCGCTTGCCCAACTTCCAATTGAGTAGTCTCCGTCTCTTGTATCCACACGTGGTTTGTAGATGGATACGAAGTCAGTGGGATCGCTTGATGGTTGATAAGGTCGTTTGAGCGATCTCCTTTGAAGCATATCGGTCGATGAAGTCTGGCCTCTACCGGTCGATGCGTTGAATCTGAATGTGTGGGAAGTGTGTCCGTCTTCTTCTTCTTCACGAATGAATCTGTACTCTGTAGCTCGTTCTTCCTCGTAATCTTCATCATACTCCTCTTCTAGAGGTATGTAGCTGTCTGTTTCCAAGCTATTTGGCTCGAAATTCCCATCTGGGAACTCCTCATCGGCTTCCTTGAATAACCTTTCGATTGATGCCAAGATCTCGGCATTGGTTCTCTTAGGTGGCTCCATATCGATTGATGTAATGTTGTCTATGTCGGTCGATGGTCTGTCACGGTTATCGGTCGATGCAAGGTTACTCTCATCGGTTGATGTGACTGGATTTGTTACGTACTCGGCCATGAAATCATACTCTTGTGAACAAAAGCATGCTGCTACGACGTCTGGGGTTTCCTTCCTTGGAAAATTGATGACTTGGACTGGATCATAGAGGGTGGTGGGGTCTATTAGGGTTAGGAAGAGCTTGTTGAACTTTAGGTCACAAACGGCACCAACTATGGCTAAGAATGCTCTTCCAAGTAGTAAGGATGTCTTGAAGTTAAGCTTGACATCTAGGACGTGGAAGTCTGTAGGGATGATTGCATCTCCTATCTGTACCTCAAGATTTCGAACTATTCCTCCAGAGTTCTGTTGAGAACAATCCACAAAGATGAATGTCTCATCAGTAGGCTCTATCTTCAGACTTAGGTGGTCTGCCATGATCTTGGGTATGATGCTGACTCCTGATCCTGTATCACGTAGGGCACGAGGGAACTCAATACCTCTGATAGAACATGGTACTGTGAACTTCCCTGGATCGCTCCTCTTTGTTAGTGTGATCCTCTTCTTCAAGCTATCACGAACTTGGTGAAACATCCTCTTGATGTCTTCTTCTGTCTCCTTGGTTTCTCTGAAGAACATCCACAATCTGTGTGAAAAGTAGGCTTCTTCAAAGGGTTTCTCTGCAGGGATCCTTAGAACTCGTTTTCTGAAGTTTTCCATCTCTGCTTCATTAGCTCCCCTTTTAAGGTGCTGGCAATCTTCTCTTTCTTTTTTCGTAGAACTCTTCCTAGGTTTTCCTTTTCTGTCTCCATGGGTTCAATGATGTCCGTAGGTTTCTTCATTATGGCTGTAGGAAGGGATTTGGAAAGTGTAGACTGCTCCCGGAGTGCATTAAGTCGTGCTACATTGATCTTTGGTAGTTGCACTCGGCGGTGAGGTATGGTATATTGAGCGACAGCGACGGCGGTGTGTCGGTCGATATTGGTATCTCCGGATTGGTCGATGGAAAGGTTTCGGTATCGATCGATAGGATCTGAAGTCGGGTCAACTTCCATAAGGGAGGGCGGTTGTGGGTGTCTAGCTGCGAATGTTTCATGTGACACGATCTTGATGGAATTGCACTCGTTGGAGGGTTCCTCGAAGTCTATCGATCGATACTCGTCAAAGTTTATCTATCGTTTCGCTTTTGGTGGTATCGATCGATGTCGAGCTGATGATGTTGATCGATATGGAGCGAATCCGGCTTCGGGTGAGTCTTCATGTGTCGAATCTTGCAGCTTATCCTGGTTAACCACCTGCCAAAAATAATCATCCGTGATAGCATTGACGTGGTGGTTAGCAGTAGATTCTCCTTGTGCCTTTGCCAAAGCTTCTTGTTTCCTCAAAGCTTCTCCTGTCTGAACCACATGAGTCTCCACTTTCTTCACATAGGTATTCAAAGCATCAAGCTTTGAGTTCAGGGTTGTGTAGACAGAGTCAATCTTCCCACTGAAGTCCACCTGTAGCTTTTGCTGAGTCTCCAGAACTCTTTCCAGCATCTCTTCTAGTTTGCTTTCCTGGGTGGGTGGGGGTGGATTGGTGTAGAATGAGTTTCCATAACTCCTGTTGTTGTTGGGATTGCTGCTGCTATAGGTGGGTTTCTGTGAACTTTGGTTGTAGTTGCTCCTCTGTCTTGAGAAGTTTCTGTTTCCTCCTTGGTTTCCAGCTCTCTGAAATCCAGCTCCACTTATCCAGTTCACATCTTCCTCCATGTGTTCCTCTCAATCTGTAGTTTCTGCATCCTCAACTGAGCAAATCTGCTTGTTAAGTAGCTTCTGAACATTGTCCAACTGTGCTTGGAATTCATTAATCTGTTCCTTCCCAAGGAATGATACAGATTTCGCCTTGACAGTGTTCTTCGTGCTGTTGCTTGAAGCTAAGTTATCAATTAAATTCACAGCGTCTTGTGTATTCCTTGTGCTGAAGTTTCCTTCACTAGCAGTATCAAGAGCCATCTGATACTTCAGAGCGATGTCTCTGTATAAGGTGCAGAGTAATTGCACATTGTTGAATCCATGATGTGGGCAGTCGCGCTGGTAGGATTTGAATCTGTTCCAGGTGTCCTTGAATGATTCTCTAGGATCCTGAGTGAATGTAGCAATCTTCCTCCTCCAGTCTTCAGCGCGTGACTCATCAAAGAAGTTACACAGGAATGCGTTTTTGATATCCTTCCAGGTAGTGAGAGAACCTGGTGGTAGTTGCCTCAGCCACTGCAAAGCTTCTCCTGATAAAGTGTATTTGAAAAGCTTGCAGAAAAGGTAGTCTTCAGGAACTCCATTGGCTTTGATGAAAGATATAATATCCTCGTATCTCTCTAGATGGTCCATAGGATGCTCATGGGATAACCCACAGAAAGGTATTTGTCCCACAAGTCCGTAGTACTGTGGTTTGAGCTCGAAATTTCCTCTCTGAATGGCAGGAGGGCGGATGGCTGATCGGTTGGTATAAAACTGATCTGGACGGTTGTAGTCAGCCAAGGTTCTAGCTCTGTTAGCTTCATCTGCAGGTTGGATGAAGTCTGTGGTTGCAGTGTCTTGCTCAGGAATGATTTCCTTTTGAGCATTCAGCTTCTGGCCTGCTGCATTGCGCATGTGACCATCTTGATCACGCAGGTCTCCGTTCTCACCAGTTGTGAGAATAATAGGTGCTACCATGACTCGGCGGGTAGTATCGATCGATATTAAGTTATTAATATCGATCGATGTCGGATGAAGAGTATCGGTCGACAAACGGTGGTCGATATCGATCGATGAAGTGGTGCGAGTTTCGGTCGACAAAGAAGGTGTCTCGGTCGACTGTGGTAGACGAGTATCGGTCGACGAACGGTTGTTGATATCGATCGATGTGAGGGGATCGGTCGACAAAGAAGCGTTAATGTTGATCGATGTGGAACGTAAGTTCTTGCAGATGCTACGTTCCAAGCTGTGGGGGTCTTCTGAGTACACAAGTTTAGGATTCTTGTTGCTTTTGGTACTGCTGGCATGTACCTGAAAAAGACAAGAAAAAATTTTTGTGTCATAAGGTGATTTAGCAGTAATAAATAACCTAGACCTAATTTGATTAAATCTAATGGCGATCTTAGCTCCCCGGCAACGGCGCCAAATTTGATATCACTCAAATTACCTTAAGGAGTGATTTACTCTCTCAAATAAGAGGTTCAGATGTAGTACTTAGGGATCGAATTCACGGCGAGCGGAGGAACACAAAAGATGATAATCTTTAGTGACTAAGCTAGGTTGAAATGGTTTAAATGTAAATTGCAGTTGTGAGCAATGATTAGTTGCTCAAGAGAATGATTTTAAGGTTTTAAGTATTAAGGGAAAGTAGTTAGATTCAAGGTCACTATTCAGTTAATTCAGGATTATAATGCTATAGATGTTTTAATGAGTTACTTGCATATACTAAAGAATTTCAATTCTTAGATCTGTCTAATAACTATCGTTACTAGACTCGTCTATTGATCTGTCTGCCGACAATATCGAATCGATGTTTGACCGCTTGTATCGGTCGATATTTGTGTCGTCGATCGATTACTCTATTTGAGTATCGATCGATATAGCTCTAGATCGAATTGAATATATGTTCACCAAGATCATAGACCGGCTCTCACTTATCCCTAGAGGATCTTAGCTTATACAAGATGATGTCAGGAGAATGATTTATGAATTAAATCATTTCCAAGATCATATTCTAGTTAGCTATTCAAGAATAAGTTTTAAGGTTCATCAGGATAATGAGTATACAACTCAACAGTCTATAGTTGGGGCTAATCCCTCATAACTATTTGAACCCCAAATCTAGCAAAGGAATCTACTCAGACATGACTGAGTGACTCATAACATCAAGGTAATAATAGGAATTCATTAGAAGACCGAACATTCATGTTCCTCTTGATAACAAATATCTTTGTACCTGTCTTCTAATATTAGAATCCTATAACCTTGATGAGAACATAATTAAGATGAAAAGCATACTTTTATTAAGCAAGACTTAGAACAATGAAGTGTTGAAATAGAAAAGGACTAGAAAGCATGCTTTGCCAAAACACATAGACAAAGGTATAAATACTGAGTTCAATTAGGTTAAAAACTTGCCAGGGGCATTATAGTAATAATAGAAAGTCTTGCGCTTCAAGTCGATTGAGAATATTCTTCCTTCTTCTGCACGCTCGATATCGATCGATGGTACATGGCGTACATCGATCGATGGAGTATCTCGTCGTTAATTCTTCGGAGGCGTCATCGATCGATTACACAGAATGTGTATCGATCGATATATATCTCTTGGATATCGACCTTGACGTCTGATCTTATAGTCATCTCGAGAAAACTCTCCTTTAAGCTCCAAATGGCACCTAAAACGTTACTTTACTCCAAAATGCCCTTGAACCTGAAAACATACCTAAAAGACTCCAAAACATATATATATATATATATATATATATATATATATATATATATATATATATATATATATATATATATATATATATATATATATATATATATATATATATATATATATATATATATATATATATATATATATAGTAAAACTATAGAAATACCATGAGTAAAAGTGGGTCAATATCATGGTATATCAAAGACTGTCTATTGGTGGGATCATCTCATCAGTGATTGCCTTCTTGCTGTTGAAGAAAGATTTCATCGTCTGGTGTATGTGTTGTAATGCATTTGTGATGTGATCCATAGTATATGCCATTGTTGTTGTGCGATTCTTGAATGAGGTGAAGTTGCTGCTGAGGTGCTGATATTTGTCTTCCAGATCTTTAGTGATGACCTCTTCTTCTCTTCTTATATCCCAATAGATGTTGCTGATAAGGGTATGTATCTCTTCTTTGTTGTAGGTGGTCATTTTTAAACGTTTATCGAGCGATGACACATAACCCATATCGGTCGATGTGGTGTGTCTAGTATCGGTTGATGGTTTCTTGTAGGTTTTTATCTTTAAGCGAAGCGTATCCAATTCTTCCTGTATGGCGTATTTCTTCTGATGAACAAGATCATTGGCACTCTGAAGCCATTTGATCGCTGATTGAAGTGATGATCGGACCTTCTCGATTTCTGTTGGATATCCGAATGTCTCCCAAATATAAGAACTCTTTGCCTCGTTGATCACACTCTGGACTTCAGCTTCTGTGTAGAGCTTCTCTGGTGGTTCGGCTTTGTTGAAGTGATCTGTATGTATTGGTAAACAAAAGCAAGAACATTCAAATAATGAATTAGAAACTCCTCCATGTATTCTTTGGAAACATGGATGATGTCTCCATTTACTCCTCTAGCATACCCAAATTGATCTTTGTAAACTCCAAATTTGTCCTTCTTCTCCCAAGACAAGCGACGAATTCCATCTTTGAAAGCTCGTTTTCCAAACACTCGATGCTTATCAAACGATAGACGGTTGTTTCTGTAGATTGATATGTGTTGAAATTCCAAATCCTTGGAGTTGAGATGATCATTTGCAGCACCTTCTGGAATGGCTAATGTTTGTGTGTTGATATGCTGATGGTGCTGATAGTCGGGGTTGTAAGGTAGCTATTTGAAGAGGTTGATAGATCCATTGGCAGTCTGAAGGATATCTGCTATGTCCTTCTTTGTGATTGGAATGATTCTTCCATCCATTGCTCGTGCATTGCCTGCTGGATCTCTGAAAATACCAAACTCATCCGGAGTTAGAAAACCAAAATCTATATTATGTGTTTGTTCCTCGGATGGTGTAGTGGTCGTATCGTTCGATGCTCTAGCAGGTGCATCGGTCGATGTCTTGTGACGTGTGTCCAGCGATTGTTGTTGTGACATATCGGTCGATGGGACTTCCTCAAGTTGGGTTGAATGCTTCAGTGGTGCTGTATCCACTGCAAAACTCTCATGATAGTCGCTTGCCCAACTTCCAATTGAGTAGTCTCCGTCTCTTGTATCCTCACGTGGTGTGTAGAGTGATACAAAGTGATGCAGATAAATATTTGGAATATTTCCAAATATCTTGATAATTACCTGTTATTTATATTTTCCATATTTTAGTATTTTTCCTATTTTAATTAAGATTAGATTTTCTATATTTAAATATTTATTATAAATAGGTATTGAAACCTAATATTGTATTCAGACTTTTGATAATTAAAACAGAGCCGATAGAATAGCTAAGGAGACTTCTACGTTTACGTCCTTTGTCCCTAAGTTGTATTCCATTGTGCCTAGGTGGTTAAGCAGTTGTGTTGAGGCTGATAAGCCTGTTGTGGAACTTTGATTTGGTTAATATGAAGTTGTGGTTGAGTTAAAAAAAAAAAAAAAAAAAAAAAAAACAGAGCTTTTGCTTTATTCTTTGTTCTAGATTTGATTCAATTCATCTATTTCGAGTTGCCTTGTTTTGATTCGATTAAATTCATCAAACAGGAAGTTGGTCTTAAGGAGCTATCGAAAGAAACCCTTAATCGATCCAAGAACAGATCTCTAGAACCCTAAAAGTTCTTTGATCGACCATTCACCCCTATAGTCCGCTGCATCAGTTGGTATCAGAGCTTCGTTTCTTTGATTTCTTAATCGAAGACGATTCTGGATGTCATGGTGATTGCGAACATCTATCCTATCCAGGACGAAAGTCCTTTTGTCGAGAGAGAAGAAGGCCATGAGATCTACATAGAGATTTATGGTGATCCAATCTACGACGTTTATGAAGACGATGAGATCTACAAAGAGATTTGTGGAGATCCAATCTATGATGTTTATGAAGAAGATGATAATTTCGTCCTTGCAAAAATAGGGCGAAATCTCGTCAATCCAGAAGTTTTCAAGAATAATCAAATCCGTGCAAAATTCGTGCAGGATGAATTCCGTGCAAAGTTAGGGCAAAATCGTGTTGATGGAGATTTTTTTCCAGTATATTGATAATCTCATGCGTGCAAATTTTGTGCAAAAACGAATTTGTGAAGATTCAAGTTGCAAACAGATCCGTGCAAAACTCGTGCAAAACATGCTAGTGAAGATTCGAGGAAGAGTTTTTCTTCGAAAACGTTTTGGATTCGAAGACTACGATCAAGATTCGAGGACAAATCTTCTCCAACCCGAAGAGAATGATGCAGATAAATATTTGGAATATTTCCAAATATCTTGATAATTACCTGTTATTTATATTTTCCATATTTTAGTATTTTTCCTATTTTAATTAAGATTAGATTTTCTATATTTAAATATTTATTATAAATAGGTATTGAAACCTAATATTGTATTCAGACTTTTGATAATTAAAACATAGCTTTTGCTTTATTCCTTGTTCTAGATTTGATTCAATTCATCTATTTCGAGTTGCCTTGTTTTGATTCTATTAAATTCATCAAACAGGAAGTTGGTCTTAAGGAGCTATCGAAAAAAACCCTTAATCGATCAAAGAACAGATCTCTAGAACCCTAAAAGTTCTTTGATCGACCGTTCACCCCTATCGTCCGCTGCATCACAAAGTCAATGGGATCGCTTGATGGTTGATAAGGTCGTTTGAGCGATCTCCTTTGATGCGTATCGGTCGATGAAGGCTGGCCTCTATCGGTCGATGCGTTGAATCTGAAGGTGTGAGAAGTGTGTCCGTCTTCTTCTTCACGAAGGAATATGTACTTTGTGGCTCGTTCTTCCTCATAATCTTCATCATACTCCTCTTCTAGGACCAGTAGGGGTATGTAGCTGTCCGTTTCCGAATTGTCTAGCTTGAAATCTCTATTTGGAAACTCCTCGTCGGCTTCCTTGAATAACCAACCTATCGACCGATGCCAAAATCTCGGCATTGGTCCTCCTAGGTGGCTCCATATCGATCGATGTGATGTTATCTACATCGGTCGATGCGTTGTCACGGGTATCGGTCGATGCAAGGTTGCTCTCATCGGTCGATGTGACTGGATCTGTTTCGTACTCGGCCATGGAATCATACTCTTGTGAACAAAAGCATGCTGCTACGACTTCTGGGGTTTCCTTCCTTGGAATCTTGACTACTTACTCTGGATCATAGAGGGTAGTGGGGTCGATTAGGGTTAGGCAGAGCTTGTTGAACTTTAGATAACAAACAGCTCCAACGGTGGAAGTCTGTAGGGATGATGGCATCTCCTATCCGTACCTCAAGATTTCAAACTATGCCTCCAGAGTTTTCTGTTGAGAACAATCCAAGAAGATGAATGTCTCTGCAGTAGGCTCTATCTTCAGACCTAAGTGGTCTGCCATGATCTTAGGTAAGATGCTGATTCTCTATCCTGTGTCACAGAGGGCATGAGGAAACTCAATACCCTTTATTGAACATGGTACTGTGAACTTCCCTGGATCGCTTCACTTTGTCAATATGATCCTCTTCTTCAAGCTATCATGAACTTGGTAAAACATCCTCTTGATGTATTCTTCTGTCTTCTTAGTTACCCTGAAAAATATCCACAATCTGTGTGAGAAGTAAGCTTCCTCAAAGGATTTCTTGATATCACTCAAATTACCCTAAGGAGTGATTTACTCTCCCAAATAAGATGTTCAGATGTAGTACTTAGGGATCGAATTCACGGGAAGCGAAGGAACACAAACGATGATAATCTTTAGTGACTAAGCTAGGTTGAAATGGTTTAAATGTAAATTGCAGTTATGAGCAATGATTAGTTGCTCAAGAGATTGATTTTAAGGTTTTAAGTATTAAGGGAAAGTAGTTAGATTCAAGGTTACTATTCAGTTAATTCAGGATTATAATGCTATAGATGTTTTAATGAGTTGCTTGCATATACTAAAGAACTTCAATTCTTAGATCTGTCTAATAACTATCGTTACTAGACTCGTCTATTGATCTGTCTGCCGACAATATCGATCGATGTTTGACAGCTTGTATCGGTTGATATTTGTGTCGTCGATCGATTACTCTATTTGAGTATCGATCGATATAGCTTTAGATCGAATTGAATATATGTTCACCAAGATCATAGACCGACTCTCGCTTATACCTAGAGGATCTTAGCTTATACAAGATGATGTCAGGAGAATGATTTATGAATTAAATCATTTCCAAGATCATATTCTAGTTAGCTATTCTAGAATAAGCTTTAGGGTTCATCAGGATAACGAGTATACAACTCAACAGTTTATAGTTTGGGCTAATCCCTCATAACTATTTGAACCCCAAATCTAACAAGGGAATCTACTCATACATAACTGAGTGACTCATAACATCAAGGTAATTATAGGAATTCATTAGAAGACCGAACATTCAAGTTCCTCTTGATAACAAATATCTTTGAATCTTTCTTCTAATATTAGAGTCCTATAACCTTGACGAGAACATAATTAAGATGAAAATAATACTTTTATTAAGTAAGACTTTGAACAATGAAGTGTTGAAATATAAAAGAACTAGAAAGCATACTTTGCCAAAACACATAGGCAAAGGTATAAATACTGAGTTCAATTAGGTTAAAAAATCGTCAGGGGCATTATAGTAATAATAGAAAGTCTTGGGCTTCAAGTCGATTGAGAATATCCTTCCTTCTTCTGCACGCTCGATATCGATCGATGGTACATGGCGTACATCGATCGATGGAGTATCTCGTCGTCATTTCTTCAGAGGCGTCATCGATCGATTACACAGAATGTGTATCGATCGATATGTATCTCTTGGATATCGACCTTGACGTCTGATCTTATAGTCATCTCGGGAAAACTCTCTTTAAGCTCCAAATGGCACCTAAAACGTCACTTTACTCCAAAATGCCCTTGAACCTGAAAACATACCTAAAAGACTCCAAAACATAGATATATATAGTAAAACTAGAAATACCATGAGTAAAAGTGGGTCAATATCATGGTATATCAACTCCCCCAGACTTAACCTTTTGCTTGTCCTCAAGCAATCACACAGGTAGTCTTAGAAAGAAGTTTGAAAGTAGCAGGGACTCAATTAAATCTTATCTTTAGAATCATCACCTCTACTTTGTTGCAAGCCACATCTTATGCCTATTAATCACAGGAGTACATTATACCATATCCTAGCTTAGCATCCAAATTTATCTAGCCAAACATCTTAACAATCCTGTCTGTTTATCCCCTCTACTGATCTCATTTATGCATAAAAATAAAAGTGCAGGCTTTACCTTGGGGATATCGATCAAGAAACACATGGATTCGACTCAAGCAAGTTTCTGAACACACATGCAATTCTTCTCTGATTCCTTTCTTCCCCCTTTTATCTCTCTTCTCTGGTTCTTCATAGTTTCAAATTTTAATGAACATTGATTGCCACAAAGGCTATCTTTGTGTCATCTCATTGACTTAACACATATCTTTCGAATAAGCGAATAATGGGGCCGCATGAGTCACTCCTACCCCTCGCTTTGATCAATCTTTTAAAGTAGAATAATGAGATCGCAGGAATCACTCCTACCCCTCTACTCCTCAAGAAACCATATCACATCTTTATACAAATCTTTTCTTTCTTTCCTTAGGATGCCAAAGAGAGAGAAGGAAGGGAATCAGAAGCACACAGACTATTACCTTCCAGACTTGCAGGAGGATTTCGATCCCTTGTATACCAAACCCCAAGACAAGCAATAGATTGTTAGGTTAGGTTGGAGATCAGTTTTGGTTCTTCCAAACAATCATGAGAAGTGTTGTCATAGGTGACAGGTGATCCACTTTAGCATCTATAGTATTTTCTGCAATCAATAGATCTAAGAATGGTGCTAAAGAGTGGTTAAATAAAAATAAAAATTTTAAAAATATCCTAGTCCCTTTCTTGACTCAATAAAACCAATTTTGAAAACATTTAAATGAAATCAAAAAGGTAGGATAGCATCAGTAATCTCCCCCAGACTTAAATCATACACTGTCCTCAGTGTATAACAGTCGGATTAGGGTATAAATAAATCATAAGTAATGTACTGATATCGAAAATTAGAACGATATACTTGACCGTGAATACGTATCGATCGATAGTGAGTCGTCTATGTCGATCGATTTGGTTTGGTACATGTCGAGCGATGTCGACAGGATGTATCGGTCGATAGGGATGGTAATCGTCTAGAATCTGAAAGTCTAAAAAAAAACGAAAAAACGAAAAAAATCGAATTTAAATAAGTAAGAAAATACCTAATAGTGGGTTGCCTCCCACTCAGCACTTTATTATAGTCTTTTTGTTATGGTATTTTTGTGTAGGGTCGTTTTAGTACTACAGAACACAAGATGACTAATAGATTTGTGAGTGTTTATGTGTTTAGAGAATAGAAATCGAGGCAAAGAGACGTATATTATTGAGTATATGTGGGATTACAATGTTATGGGTGTATAAACCCTAGTTCTATCGCCTAACTCTCTAGTCTCTAAGCCTCTGAATGTCGATCCCTTGTTCTAGGGTTTGGGTTCCCCTTTTATAGTTGATATAAGTCGGCGAAAGGTAGGGCGAACTCTTCCATATCCAGAAAATAGAAGTTTTCCCGTAGCTGGAAAACTTCCATAATGTCGCAAGGGGTCGGTCCCTGGTTCTTCTCGGCAGAGGCTAGGCCCTGGTTCCTCTTCGCGGGGACTGGACCCTAGACCTTATTGATAGATGTTGAATCTTGGAGCTTCCTAGCATAGATTGGACCTTTAAGTAGAGGAAGAACCCTGGATCCTTCCCAAGCGAGGGCCTGGAAGTTGAGGCCCCTTCGGAGGCTAGAGAAATCATTAGCCTTGGATATTTTTCCCAAACAGTTTGCCCCTTATTCCTTGATTGCTTCGTAGGGATCAAGGGATAACATGTAGTCTTGGACCTTGGCGTCATTTCTTTAAGCAGGAGAAGGGCCGTAATCTTGTTGCAACCCGAAATGAGGCTTGGGACATAATCGTTTGGATGGAATGGGCTTCATGAAAAATAGGGGTCGCTGCCTGATTGCGAAGATGCTAAGTCGGCGGAATATTTCGGAGGCAATTTTGCTTTTTTGGAAATTTTCCGAACGGAGATTTATGACTATCTTCCCAATTTTTCTTGCCTTTCCCTTTTTCCTCTTTTCATTTGTGCAGCAAAAATGGAAAGTCATCCCGGATATATATTTGGATGCTCCGATGCCCTTAGATGGCACGAACCTAGACTTCACCCTATCTTCTTTACCGAAGCAGATGTCGAACGATCACGAAACCGTTCCCTACCCCTGGTGTTGGGGGACATGCCAGGCCTCGTCGCTTGTTTGGTGACCCTTTTGATTCTCTGGTCCTGGCGCCTAGCGTGGTCTCGGGAGTAGACGATGAAAGGGTTCCTATGGCTCCTACTCGCCCACGTCGCTTTTGCTCCTTCGATGCCTTGAACGGAGACGAAGACGGCCCTAAATCTGACATTGAGAAGGAGGACTTGATGGAGATCCGCCGTAGGTATTCCTTGCCCGACACGAAGGGGATCAGGTGTGCGGGAGAGTTTGAACGAGCTCCTGACGGGGGAAGGGGCGAGATAGCGATCTTTGAGGCTTATTTAGAGGCCGACTTTAGAGGAGGGATCCCTTCTTTGATTGCGGAAGTGGCATCATACTTTTGATGGCTATTCAGGTGTTAGGAGAACTTCACAGTATTCCCTTTGGATTGTCTGAAGTTCTATACTCTTACTCCTTTGTTCCCTTGTCGAGTAAGAAAGGCTTCTACCAGATATGGTCCCATGATGGTGAACCTCTAGTAGATGAGCCTCCTCGGGGCATTCGCGGTAGCTTCCCTACGAATGATTCCTGGGATAGGAGGTATCCTGAACTTTGACGGCATTCCCAGCTATCCTTGCTTCTGGCGTTCAGTGGGTAAGTTGTTTCTATCTTCCCAGAGGTGAGTATCGTGTCTACTGATTTATCTTGGGTTTTTGCAGAGGTGGGTCGACCAGTTGTCCAAGCTGGTGAGACTTTGGCGAAATTGGCGTAAGGCATTTCCAGGCGCTTTCGCTGGATTCTGTTTTTGATGCATCCGATATCGCTGCGTCATAGCCGTATTTGGGGTAATGAAGTTCTTTCTCACTCTTTTTTTTTCGTTGCCATAGTCGTAACTCGGTGATGTCTTGATTTTCCAGGCGGGATCCCTACGGCTTCAATATTGTTAGTGTACGAAGAATATTGTAGGGCTAGGCCTCAGAGAAGAAGACCTCGCACTTCGTCTCCTTCTATCCCTTCGGCAATGGCTTCTTTGGCTCCGAGGGACGCTAGTGGGAATCGGTTTCCTAGCTTAGGTCGGCGCGTTCCCCCGCATGAAGAGATCCTTTTTCTTCGGAGGCAGATTCGGGAAGTGATCTCTAACCAGGCTCTTATCGTGCAAAGGGCTTGGGAGCAAGCTCGCTGGGATCTTGTGAGAGAGTGGTCGGTAAGGGGTGTCAGGCTCTTAAAATAGGGTTGTTTGGAGGATCCGGCCGATGGGGACCTGTTGGAGGTCCAATCCGGAATTCGGAGAACATTGATGGTGGACTTGGTGCTTTCCCACACCTCTGATCAACTCGCAATATTTATGCTTTCCTTGTTTTATGTTGTCGCCTTTCTTTTGGATTTTTAGTGGCTTTCTTCCTTCCGAATAAGAACTTTTAATAGTAATCTCTATTGGTTTTTGCTTCTACTTCGTCTTTTGTTTCTTCGAATCTTGCACTGCTTCTTGGTAGAGGTGCTTACGGCTTTTCGGGCCATAGTTGCTTGGGTGATTTTTATGAGAGGTCGATCCTTGGGGGGTTGTCGTCTAGGACCTGAGTCTTGCCAATGATTAGATCAAGGACCTGAAAATATCGAAGCAGTAGATCTTGTAATCTGGTTTGTAAAACATGAGTTTTAGTTTTAGGGATGTAAGATCGTCGCTGGGAGCTAGTGAATTCCAGTCTGGTTCAAACCCTTAGGTTCTCGGACCTTCGAACTCGGAAGTTCTTAGGATCTAGAATCCTTAGGCTCCTTACCTGGGACCCTGAGGCCTTCTTTTGAACCCGGGGGTTTTGATTAGCCTGTGCGTCTTGGAACCACGATTTAGGGGATATTCCGAATTTGGAGTTTAATGCCTTAGGATCCTAGGACCTCTGGTAATTTTCCGAAGTCGGTATCAGCACTTTTTACATCTTTGGTCCTGAGGGCCTATCGGACATGATGGTCTCTTATTCTTTTAGGTGATCTTTATGAATCCGGAGATTCCTTAAAGGCCTATTGGTTTCGATGGACCCGAAGGTTCCAAGGAACCTAGAATCATTTTAGACCCGGAGGCTTTGGACCGTGATGGCAACATTGGATCTTGAGAGATCCAAGATCCGGAGGTTGTTATGAGCCTTAAGGTTCTTTACCCGGATGTTGTGGAACCTTGAGGTTCTAGGGACCCTTAGGTCTTAGGAACCCTGAAGTTCTTTGGACCCTTAGGTCTATGGAACCTTGAGGTTCTAGGGACCCTTAGGTCTTAGGAACCCTGAAGTTCTTTGGACCCTTAGGTCTATGGAACCTTGAGGTTCTAGGGACCCTTAGGTGTTAGAAACCCTGAAGTTCTTTGGACCCTTAGGTCTATGGAACCCTGAGGTTCTTTAGACCCTTAGGTCTATGGAACCTTGAGGTTATAGGGACCCTTAGATCTTAGGAACCCTGAAGTTCTTAGGAACCCTGAAGTTCTTCGGACCCGAAGGTCTTCGGACCCGAAGGTCTTCGGACCCGAAGGTCTTCGGACCCGAAGGTCTTCGGACCCGAAGGTCTTTTGACCCGAAAGTCTTTGGACCCGAAGGTCTTTGGACCCGAAGGTCTTTGGACCCGAAGGTCTTTGGACCCGACGATCTCTGGACTTTTATGCTTTTGGGGATTCTTTTTGATCGCTCTCTGCTGCCCGGATGCGCGCCACTCTCGATTTAAATTGAGAAGTCGCACTGTGCTACCCGTGGGCATAGGCCATTCTCGAAAATCTCAATGATGCACTCTACCTTTCTGCAGAAAGGTCACTCTCAGACTTACTGTGGTCTGGGGTGGGCCCCCCCCGCAAGGCAGCTTCAACCCAGACACACTACCTTCCACGTCTAGATAGGTATTAAATTGTTTGTGCTTAACCGGTTATTTGCACTTCGCTTCCTGCATATCTGCCGCCAGAATCTGATTACAGTACTTGGCCGTGTACGTCATGCCCCCTGCGTGTGTTTAGCTCATAGCATTTTTAACGAGGGTTTGTGTAACACCCCCGAACTGTTCTAGGTATAGGTCGAACCACCGGCCAACAATCAAACAAGAAAATGACCGACGGCTGACTTTCTACCAAGGTCCGGGAGTGCTACATGACGGGTTAGGGGCGTTCCAGCCTTGTCACAAAAAGTGCGATTCGTGACTTGGCCAGTTCACCCGCTAACACGTCCCGTCAGATCGAAGCCTAAGGCTTCTCAACCCGTACTCCGACCTGGCGTTGTGTTAGCTTGGACAAAACTAATATCAGAAACAACAAGGCATTTACATAAAACATCGATTTATTTATCTTATATCATATTCGGTTCACAACACACAAAATATTATAAGCGTAGTGGCATGCCATCGAGCAAAAGATACATACGTATAGTCTGAAAACGTCGCAAGCAAAAAGATGCAAAATCTACACCAGCCCGCCTAGCTTCCCGCGACCGCTACAAACTACTGGTTACCTGAAAAGAACAAAGAGTGAGGGGTGAGTAATCTAGTATTACTCAGTGAGTTACAATCCCCAACTAAACAAATACAACCCCTCGCTATCCCACCCCAAACAATCTAAAGCGAGAGAACCTAAAAGCATATATCAAAAATAGCAGCAATAATATAACCGAAATCTGAAACCCGTAGTAAAATAATTCGAGTAAAATATCGATACTATAATATAGTCTTTGTAAATCGATATCCCAATAAACTAGGGTTTACCAAATCCCTTTATAAAATATATAACTATAACTCGGGCCCCGGTGACGTTAGGTTCCTCCTTCACTATCGGCAATATCCTAACTTCCCACCACACATGCCAGGAACAAGGAACTTTCAACCGACCGCGGCCCACAGTCCATCGGGTCACCGCGCGACAGCCTACAGTCCATCGGGTCACTGCCACATTACACCGTCGTGTAATCACTCAGCCCTAGGCCATGACCCCGTCTCTCTGAGTCTTCCCGATCCAGCGAATAAGGGGTTTCCTTAAACCCGCTGGGTACGAGGTCTGAAGGAACACTAACTCACCCCTACACATGCCTAGCAATGTGGGTTACACAATGCTGTCGGCCAATACAAAACAAATACCAAAACCCGGTAATATAACCAAGGTTTCACACAATCACCACAACCAAACACAATCAAATATATTCTAGAATCTAGCATAAAGACTAATTCCAGAATATCTTACTATCCACAACCTAGCGATATCATCTAAGCGATCAGAAATTGCTAACCAATCAACCTAACTATTAGCATGCTACTACGATTCTCTAATAATAACTAAGCATGCTATCAACTCAATCAATCTAACCATAACTATCAACTAATCAAACCATTACTCAGTTTAGACCTGGCCTCCCGCCATGATCCAACTTCCAAGTAATGGGAACCTGTATAAAAACAGCTTAGCAAACAATTGATTATAACTCACTGTTTTTGGTTGACCGTGGCCTTGACCCCGAACCCGTCTTCTGCGTTCCGAACCCTTTCTTGACCTTCACAAGTAGACCCACTTCTGAACTGATCTTGAGTCGAGCAGAACCTCTCTTAGATGTAGACTCGAATCGAGCAGAATATCTGTTCTCGAAAACTGCCGAAAAAGACTCGAAAATTATCGAAACTCGAACTTTCTTTCTCTAGCTTTCTCTCTCACGTTTTCTCTGAGTTTCAGGTTTGCTGGATGGTTTGAAATGAGCTGGGGTCGTGGGGTTTATATAGGATGCAGCAACCAATCAGAAACAAGCCGTGTGGCAGCCCGTGTGTCGCTTCGCATGGCTCCGGACGCATGCGTCGCGACACCTCGTGCTCCACATGTCTGATGGCATGACCAGGATGTCCTGCAGAGTGACACCACGCCATCCAGATGTCTCATCCACGTTCTGACCTCATCCAGGTTGACACTCAGCGCACACATGTCGCTCAGCATGCTCCGTTCGCAGGTTTCGCGGCACCTCGTGCTTCTGGGTGTCAATCAGCATGCTGTGCTCTCCTGGGCTTAAACACCTCCTGCTTCCCTTGCCACATACCATGCCAGGTAGGTTAGATCACGTCCTTATCTCACAGATAAGGCCACCTCGAGCTTCTCGGTCCGTTCGACTAATTTCAACCCTTCCGGTGAATTTTTGTCCCGTGATCAATCCCGAATATTTTTCTACGCCCGTTCTGATGAGATAAATATTTTTAATAAACTCCAAGTGATCCTGACCTTGACGGAAAAATATTTCCCGAGCCTCCGGATTCCTCGAAAAATCGATAATACCGAAATTAGGGTTTTCGCCCAACTTCGGGTTTTCCCGTCATGCTTCGATCCCGTCGTGCTTACTTCCCGTCGTGCTTACTTCCCGTCCTGCTTCCAACTTATAATATTTCCCAAATGATATTTTATTGATAGATACAAAGTTTTGGAGAAAACTTCATTGCTAAGAAAACGTTGGGTTCTGAAACGTCGAGCTTCTAAACCGTCGTGCTTCCAAAAATGTTATGCTTCCAAAACATCCTTCTGATCAACCTAACACTTTTCTAAACATGGTCCAGCAGCTTAAGGTTCACTCACAATCAATTCTTCGACCATCCATCGCCCGCGGTACGACCACTAAATAATAATACTTTTTTTTTTTTTAACGGGTTTCTACATTCTTCCCCCCTTAACAGAATCCGTCCTCGAATTCTAAGCCTCTGAGGGGCCTCCTTCCTCCATTACAACATCTTCTCGGAAAAACTCAGGGTGGTCGACCTTAAATCTCTCTTCGTCCTCCCAAGTAACATGAATTTTGTTTCGTCTCCCCCAGAAAACTTGTACTTGAGCAATCTCACGATTCTTCAGTCTTCTAATACGCCTTTCTCCCAATCGGATCGGTCCTTCTGGATATGTAAGATCTGACCTTAGCTCCTCGATTCTCTCCGGCTCTACAGCACTTGGATCTCGTATATGTCTCCGAAGCATGGAGACATGAAACACTGGATGTAGATGCATATCTTCAGGCAGATCCAAACGGTAAGCTACCTCACCAACTCTCCCAATTATCTTGTACGGACCAATGAACCTGACCGCGAGTTTCCCAACCTTTCCAAATCTGTCCTTCCCTTTCTGTGCTGTAACCTTCAAATAGACCCAATCTCCTATCTGAAATGTTACCTCTCTCCTTGACTGGTTTGCGTACTTCTTCTGACGGTCCTGAGCCTTCTTCATGTTGGTCTTAATCGTCTCCAGCTTTACCGTAGTCTCTTGAACGATCGGCGATCCAAACATTCTTCTTTCTCCCACTTCCGTCCAACACAAAGGTGTCTTGCATGGCCTTCCATACAAAGCTTCATAAGGTGACATCCCTATGCTCGCATGATGACTGTTGTTGTATGAGAACTCAACCAACGGTAAATGCTTTTCCCAACTTCCTGCCCAATCGAGAATACACATCCGAAGCATGTCCTCGATTGTTCGAATAGTTCTCTGCGTTTGGCCATCTGTTTCTGGATGAAACGCCGTGCTTCTAAACAATTTCGTCCCCAAGGCTTCCTGTAATGCTTCCCAAAATGCTGCGGTGAACCTAGGGTCACGATCTGAGACGATGTCTGAAGGTACTCCAAGTAACTTCACGATTTCGTTGATGTACAGCTCGGCCAGTACTTCAACTTTATCCGTATCCCGCATAGATAACAAGTGTGTGACCTTGGTTAACCTATCCACAATCGCCCAGATTGAGTTGTTCGATCTACCTGGAGCAGTGGGTAAACCGGTAATGAAATCCATGGAAATCGAGTCCCATTTCCACTGTGGTACCGGAAGACTCTGCAACAGTCCTCCTGGAACTTGGTTCTCGACTTTGACTTGCTGACATGTTGCACATTGTGCAATCCATTGTGCTACCGATCTCTTCATGCCCGGCCAATGATAGTATCTTCTCACGTCTCGGTACATCTTCGAACTTCCAGGATGGATACTAAGTAAAGAATGGTGTGCGACCCTTAGTATCTCATCTCTCAGCCCTTCTCCTTTTGGGACTGTGATCCTCCCATTGATAAGTAAAGTTCCATCATCCGCCAAGTAGTAGCCAGCACTATTTGGTCCATCTTGTCCTCTGAGTTCTTCAGCAATCTTCTGTAGCTTCTCGTCTTTAAGTTGCTCCTCTCGAATCTTCTGAATCAAGCTGGCTTGATTCACTGCTTGTACTCCCAATGGTTCACTTGTCTGTCCTTCCAAAGCAACCAACTTCACTTGCTTCAACTCTTGATTCAACAACTCCACTTCTTTCTCTAAATCTGCATCCATCTTCCTTCGACTTAAGGCATCCGCCACAACATTCGCTTTACCAGGATGGTAACGAATCTTCAGGTCATAGTCAGCTACAAACTCCATCCATCTACGCTGGTGCAGGTTGAGATCTGGCTGAGTGAAAAGGTATTTAAGACTTTGGTGGTCTGTGTATACCTCCACTTCTTCCCCGTACAAGTATGATCTCCAAATTCGTAAAGCAAACACCACTGCCGCTAACTCCAAGTCGTGTGTGCTGTAGTTATCTTCATGCTTCCGTAGTTGTCACGAGGCATATGCAATGACTCTCCCATCTTGCATAAGAACACAACCCAGCCCAACTCGTGAAGCATCCGTGTAAACCGTGTATGGTTTTCCTTGCTCGGGCAAAGCTAACACCGGTGCGGTGGTGAGAGCTTCCTTTAACGTCTTGAATGCATTCTCTGTTGCTTCCACCCAAAGGAAAGGTACTCCTTTACCGGTCAGTTTAGTTAAGGGCTTTGCAATGAAGGAAAAGTCCTTAACAAACTTCCGATAATAGCCCGCGAGTCCGAGAAAACTTCTCACTTCCGTCACTGTGGTAGGTCTAGGCCATTCTCGTATGGCTTGGACCTTCTCTGGATCAGGAGCCACGCCCTCTCCTGATACTATATGACCAAGAAATCCAATCTCTCTCTTCCAAAACGAACACTTGCTGAACTTGGCAAATAGCTTCTGGTCTCGCAATCTCTCCATAACTAGTCTCAGATGCTCTTTGTGCTCCTCCTCACTTCTCGAGTACACCAAGATGCGTCAATGAAGATGATCACGAACTTGTCAAGGTAGTCATGAAACACTTCATTCATCAAACGCATGAAAGCTGCAGGGGCGTTGGTGAGACCGAAGGGCATAACCACGAACTCGTACTGCCCATACCTCGTCTGAAATGCCGTCTTCATAGTATCTGACTCTGCAATGGGAATTTGATGATACCCTGATGCCAAATCAATCTTCGAAAACCAACTTGCTCCTTTGATTTGATCCAACAGCTCGTCTATCCTCGGAAGAGGATACTTGTCTTTAATGGTGATGTTGTTGATACCGCGGTAATCGATACACAACCTCATGCTTCCGTCTTTCTTCTTCACAAATAGAACAGGAGCTCCCCAAGGTGAGGAACTTGATCGGATGAATCCCTTCTCCAATAGATCTTCCAATTGTTTCTTTAGCTCAGCTAACTCTGCTGGTGCCATCCGATACGGTGCTTTAGCAATAGGTCTTGCTTCAGGCTCAAAGGTAATGGTAAAGGGATTACTCTGAGGTGGAGGTAATTCCTTTAGCGGTGCAAACACATCCTCAAACTCCTTGACCACGTCTATGTCTTCCACCTTAACTTCATCGTTAGTGGCTCCTCCACTAACCGATAAAGTTACCAAATACACTTCCCCGTCTTGAAACAAATCTTGAACTCTCAATGCTGCTATCAGTGACACGGTCATACTAGGACTGATTCCATAGTATACCATCTCTGGATGCTTGACTCTGCCGAACAGCAATCTCCCTTTTCCACAATCAATCTGAACTTCATATCTCGATAACCAGTCCATTCCAAGGATGACTTCGTACCCTTCCAAAGGCACGACTAGCAAATCTGCCACGAACTCTTTCTCTTGAATAACCAATGGAACATTCTTGATACACTGATCCGCTTGAAGGGTTCGGTCCGCAGGGGTCAAGACTGCCACGCTTACCCTGTCAACCACAAAACAATCCCAAAACTGGGCAGCTACTTCAGGGGTCACAAAGCTATGTGTTGCCCCCGAGTCGAACAATACATGAGTGGGTTTACCAGCAACATGTATGGTTCCTGTCACAGTAACTCAATCAACAATATCTCAATCACAATATCTCAATCACAATAATAATACTAATCAAGGCTAACACAATCACAATCAAAATATTTCTAAACGCGCAACCTAACGATCAAGCAATATAACCATAATTCTAACTAAATTCCATACACTAAAAAGAGGAGGTTGAACACCCACTATACCTGTAATGGGACCGTGGGAAGGTCCTGCATTGTCACGACTCTCTATTTCTAAAGCATAAACTCTACCTCCTAGGTTTTGCTTCTTTGGTGCTGGCTCAATTGCTGGACGGCTAGGATGAGCTCGGATCGCGAGAGGGGTCGCAGGGATTGGCTTGTTTGGACATGACGAAGCATAATGGCCCTTCCTTCCGCAAGAGAAACAAGTGACATCCTCGATCCTTATCTGTGGATAACCCTGCTGGTTACCTCGCTGGCTGTTCCGCTGATTGTTAGGACAAGCCCTTGATATGTGTCCCGGCTGACCACATGTGTAACAGACTCCAGAGTTACCACGATAATTGCCTTGGCCTCCAAATCCTCGCCCTTTGCCTTTGTTAAACCTTTGACCTTTGAAATTTGACCTTTCTCCTTGGTTGAACTTGGGGTGTCTCCCGGAATATTGTGTAACCATCTTTTCTGTCTCTACCGCAGTCTCAACATTAACAGCCTTCTCCACCAGATCGGATAAGCTGTTAAAGTTGCTTCCAGTTACGGATCATCGTTCCTTCATCTTCACGTCGATCAAAAACATGCTGTCTCAATCTTGTGAACTCAGAATCATAACTCCTCAGTGGCCTATCTCCTCGCAGACGCTCTAGACCTTCTGCATTGCTCTCAATGTAGAACTGGTGGTTTCTTAATGTTGGATAGGTGTGTTGGGATAGATCACTGAGTTCTTCTTGTATGTCATTGAGTCTCTCATATGTTCTTCTTCGTACCATGAGCTTATCGATCGATCTCGGGTAGTCCATATCGATCGACACTTGTGTTGGTCTGTCGGTCGATGTCTTTTCTGGCATATCGGTCGATGCTAATGGTGCTGGTCTATCCACAAGTTTTCTGGAGATGGTCTTGATTTCCTTCTGAATGTTCTATAATGTGTCCTCCAGGCTTTTGACGTCGCTTTGTACTGGAAACAATAATTTCTCAAAGCTTTGGTAGGACGAATCACCAACTTCTTGGATCATTGTTAAGAGGTCTTTAACTGTCTTCTCCATATCAGCTTTGGTGCAGAACTCGCTATAGTGCATATCATGCGATGGACTGGGTGTCGTATCGGTCGATGCTGAGCGTATGTAATCCTCGCAGAGTTCTCTCAATGTATCTTCAACATCTTGTAGGCGAATTCCTATAGGTGGGATCAACTCATCAGTGATTTTCTTCTTGTTGGTGTAGAAAGATTTCATCGTTTGGTGTGTGTGGTGTAGAGCCTTGATGATGTGATCCATGGTAGCTGCCATTGTTGATGTGCGCTCCTTGAATGAGGTGAAGTTGTTGTTGAGTTGCTGATATTTGTCTTCTAGATCCTTGGTGGTGGCTGCCTCTTCTCTTCTGATGTCGTGATAGATGTTGCTGATAAGGGTATTGATTTCTTCCTTGCTGTAAGTGTTCTTCAAACGTCTATCGTTCGATGCACGTAGGTCTGCATCGATCGATGGTGTATAATCGGTCGATGGCTTGTGTCGAGCATCGGTCAATGGATTCCTGTAGGTTTCCAACTTCAAGCGGAGAGTGGATACTTCTTCTTCTAGGGCGTCCTTCTTCTTTTATTGAAGGTCATAAGTTCTCTGAATCCAGTTGATTTTAGGTTGGAGTTCTGATCGGACCTTCTCGATTTTGTGTGGATAGGTAAAAGTTTGCCAGATGTAAGGACTCTTAGCCTCATAGATCATTCTTTGGACTTCAACTTCTGTGTAGAGCTTCTCTGTAGGTTCTGCTTTATTGAAGTGATCGGCATGTATGGGTAAGCAGAAGCAAGACCAATCAAATAGTGATGCTCTATTAAGTAACTCCTCTATGGCTTACATGGATGATGTCTCCGTTGACTCCTCTAGCATACCCAGAATCATCTCTGTAAACTCCAAATTCATCCTTCTTCTCCTAGGAGAAGCGGCGAATTCTATCTTTGAAAGCTCATCTGCCCATTTTACGGTGCTTATCGAACGATAGACGGTTGTGTCTATCGATCGATATATGTTGAAATTATGTATCCTCCGAGTTGAGATGATCAGCTACAGATCTGTCTTGATTGGATAATGTGGTTGTGCTGATATGCTGACGGTGCTGATGGACAGGGTTGTGAGGTAGTTGTCTGAAGATGTTTAGTGATCCCTTGACGGTTTGAAGAATGTCTCTTATGTCCTTCTTTGTGATTGGGATGATTCTCCCATCCATTGCTCGTGCATTGCCTTCTGGATCTCTGAAAATACCAAACTCATCTGGAGTTAGATAACCAAAATCAATATTATGTACTTGTACCTCGGATGGTGTAGCGGTAGTATCGGGCGATGGTGTAGCAGGTGCATCAGTCGATGTGAGCTGACGGTTGTCGATCGATTGTTGTGGAAACGTATCGGTCGATGGGACATCCTCAGGCTGGTCGAATACTTCAGTGGTATTGCCTCCACTGCAAAACTCTCATTATAGACGCTTGCCCAACTTCCAATTGAGTAGTCTTCGTCTCTTATATCCTTACGTGGTGTGTAAATGGATATAAAGTCAATAGGATCGCTTGATGGCTGATAGGGTCGTTTAAGCGATCTTCTTGGTGTCGTATCGGTCGATGAAGGCTGGCCTTTATCGGTCGATGCGTTGAATCTGAAGGTGTGGGAAGTGTGTCCGTTTTCTTCTTCACGAATGAATCTTCATCATATTCCTCCTCTAGAGGTATGTAGTCGTCCGGTTCCGAGCTAGCTCGCTCGAAATCTCTATCTGGGAACTCCACAATTAGTCTGTCGGTCGATGCCAAGGTTTCAGCGTTGGTCCTCCAAAAGGGCTATCTATCGATCGATGTGGTGTTGGCTACGTCGGTCGATGAGTTGGCACGGGTATCGGGCGATGGAATGTTACTCTCATCGGTCGATGTGACCAGATCTATTTCGTATTCTGCCATGGAATCGTACTCTTGGGAACAAAAGCATGCTGCTACGACGTCTGTGGTCTCCTTCCTTGGATACTTGATGACTTGAACTGGATCATAGAGGGTGGTGGAATCTATCAGGGTTAGGCAGAGCTTGTTGAACTTTAGGTCACAAACGGATCCGACGGTGGCTAAAAAGGCTCTTCCAAGCAGTAGGGATGTCTTGAAGTTGAGCTTGACATCCAGGAGGTGAAAGTCTGTAGGGATGATGGCATCTCCTATATGTACCTCAAGATTTTGAACTATGCCTCCAGAGTTCTGTTGAGAACAATCCACAAAGATGAATGTCTCATCAGTAGGCTCTATCTTCAGACGTAGGTGGTTTGCCATGATCTTGGGTATGATGCTGACTCTTGATCCTGTATCACATAGGGCACTAGGGAATTCAATGCCCCTGATGGAACATTGTACTGTGAACTTCCCTGGATCGCTCCTCTTCGTCAGTGTGATACTCTTCTTCAAGCTATCACGAACTTGGTGAAACATCCTCTTGATGTCTTCTTCTGTCTCTTTGGTCTCTCTGAAGAACATCCATAATCTGTGTGAAAAGTAGGCTTATTCAAAGGGTTTCTCTGCAGGGATCCTTAGAACTTGTTTTCTGAAGTTTTCCATCTCTGCTTCATTAGCTCCCCTTTTAAGGTGCTTGGCAATCTTCTCTTTCCTTTTTCGTAGAACTCTTCCTAGGTTTTCTTTTTCTGGCTCCATGGGTTCAATGATGTCTGTGGGTTTCTTCAATATGGCTGTAGGAAGGGATTTGGAAAGTTTGGACTGCTCCCGGAGTGCATTAAGTCGTGCTACATTGATCTTTGGTAGTTGCACTCGGCGGTGAGGTATAGTATATCGATCGATGGCAACAGCGGTGTGTCGTTCGATATTGGTATCTCCGGATCGGTCGATGGAAAGGTCTCTGTATATCGATCGATGGGGTCCGAAGTTCGGTTGACGTCCATACGGGTGGGCGGTTGTGGGTGTTTGGCTGCAAAGGCTTCATGTGACATGATCTTGATCGAGTTGCACTCGTTGGAGGGTTCTTTGAAGTCTATCGATCGATATTCGTCAAAGTTTATCGATCGTTTTGCTTTTGGTGATATCGATCGATGTCATGCTGATGATGTCGATCGATATGGAGCGAATCCGGCTTCGGGGGAGTCTTCATGTGTCAAATTTTGCAGCTTATCTTGGTTAACTTCCTCCCAAAAATCATCATCTATGATAGCATTGACGTGGTGGTTAGCAGTAGGCTCTCCTGGTGCTTTTGCCAAAGCCTCTTGTTTCTTCAAAGCTTCTCATGTCTGAACTACTTGAGTCTCCACTTTCTTCACATAGGTATTCAAGGTATCAAGCTTGGAGTTCAAGGTGGTGTAGACAGAGTCAATCTTCCCCTTGAAATCCACCTGGAGCTTCTGCTGAGTCTCGAGAACTCTTTCCAGCATTTCTTCTAGTTTGCTTTCCTGGGTGGGTGGGGGTGGATTGGTGTAGAATGAGTTTCCGTAACTCATGTTGTTGTTGGGATTGCTGCTGTTGTAGGAAGGTTTCTGCGAACTGTAGTTTCTTCTCAGTCCTGAGAAGTTCATGTTTCCTCCTTGGTTTCCAGATCTCTGAAATCCAGCTCCACTGATCCAGTTCACATCTTCTTCTATGTGTTCCTCTGCGGTTCTGCATCCTCAACTGAGCAAATCTGCTTGTTTAGTAGCCTCTGAACATTGTCCAGCTGTGATTGGAACTCATTAATCTGCTTCTTCCCAAGGAATGATACAGATTTCGCCATGACAGTGTTCTTCGTGATGTTACTTGAAGCTAAGTTATCAATTAACTTCACAGCGTCTTGTGGATTCTTTGTGCTGAAATTTCCTTCACTAGCAGTATCCAGAGCCATCTGATACTTCAGAGCAATGCCTCTATAGAAGTGATATACCATGATTTTGACCCACTTTTACTCATGGTATTTATATGATTTTACTATATATATCTATGTTTTTGGAGTCTTTTAGTTATGTTTTCAGGTTGAAGGGCATTTTGGAGTAAAGTGACGTTTTATGTGCCATTTGGAGCTTAAAGGAGAGTTTTCCCGAGATGACTTAAAGATCAGACATCAGGGTCGATATCTAGAGATACATATCGATCGATACACATTCCGTGTAATCGATTGATGACGCATTTGAAGAAATTGTGTGAGACAAGGTTTCACTTCTTAGATTTAGGTTAGGTTGAGAGAGATGATGAATAAGAATCGTGGGCTGAATCCCGTAAGTAAGCTCGTTGAATGAATACGTTTTTATTGATGATCAAAGAATGTTACAAGAGATGTTTTTGATGATTACAAAGAGAATACGTAATGTGTTTTATCTAGTACAAAAGTTGATATCCGGAGAAGATCCCTCTATCTTCGACCTCTCCCGTCTTTATATAATCTAGGTCTCGCTTGTAGCTCCTTAACTGACCTCCGAGATACACGGCTTCAGTTACGTACTTGCCCCAGGTTCCTCTTGACCGAGTCTCTCGAAGTATCAGCTCCCATTATATCGTGACCTCTATTACGATGACTTCTAGGTCCGGCCTTTGGTTCAGCTTCCAGCTCTCATTATTGTGATGGGCTATATACGGCCCACTTGATAGCTCACGTTTTACCGGTACCTCACCTAAGGGTCATATTCGGATCCAACAGTTGCCCCCAGCTTCCGAATAAAATCTTTTGTCTCGGAAGCTAGATTCTAGCCATCGATCTTATCTTTCTGCTGAGGTAATAATTAGTTCTTATCCTGTTATATTTGGTTTACTCGATCTAACGGTCTTTATGGCATTTGTCAATATCTACGGCTCAGATAGAGGGGATTTGAAATGACGTTTCCGAATCTCGAGAGGTGATGGGATATAAAGCTATGAGCATTAACTGCTACACCTCCCATTTTCTCCACGCCTCCATTCGGTTTTCCCAAGGTAACTTCTCTCCTCTCTTATTTTATTGCGAGCTTTTTTTTTTTTACTTTCATCTTCTTCGTTTCTTTCCTCCGTGGATTTTCTCCCCAAACTTTGCAATCTATTTTCTTCTTAATCTCCCCGTACCATGGATCATCCGAAAGAAGGTTCCGGAGTGTCCGGGATGCCTCCCTCTGCTTCTGGAGCTAAGATATTGGCAGTTAAGCAGGAAGTCGGAGCCAAGATGCGGAAAGAGAAAAAGAAGGCCAGGGAGACGATCGCGACTAAGGTTTCTAAACGGAAGAAGAAGGATGATTCCAGCGGAAGCAGTTCTCACTCACCCTCGTTATTGATAGGTCAGGATGTAGTTAACCTCATGGTTCAGGCCCTTGGCCGGAAGGAGCTTGCTCGAGTTTGTGGTCCCGACGAAACCCCCAAAACTGCTCCGGCGGGTTGGTTTTGTTGTCATGAGAAGTATATCTCTAAGTGTCACCTGAGATTTCCTCTCCCGACCTTGCTGCTTGATCTCCTTGATCACTACCAGTTGGCTCTTTCCCAACTTTGTCCCTCGGTCATCCGAGTGATAAACGGTTTTATCACTAGAGCTCGAGAGGAGGGAGTCAATGTTGGTCTTACTGAGCTTATGAGCCTCTTCTCTTTGAAGGAGAGCGCTTCTAAGCAAGGCGGCACCGGAACCTTTTACCTTCCTAGTCGTCCCAATCATGTCATCTTTAGATTCTCTAGTAGTGATGATGATTGGAGGAAGAAGTACTTCTATGTTAAAGTTGATCCTTCGACGGTTCCTGTGGGTCGGAACCTCATGATCACTTGGGCTAATCCATCTGGTTAGGATTTCTAGGGATAAGCTTTATGGGATTTGTCTGTTTATGGTTGATTAATTTTTTGCTTGGATTTGTTTGCAGAAATTGAAGACCCTCCGAAGCTTTCTACCAAGCTTACCAGAGCTCTGTTCCGCAAGTTGCAGCAAAGTCCTTGTACCTGGGGGGCTTTCACTACTTCTCAAATAGGTTCGGCCAGGTTCCCAGATACTTACAATGCTTCCTTCCAAGATCCTATTCCTGTCGGAGACCTTGAAAGTGAGTTATTGATTTTAGAATCTATATTCTATTCCTTGAATCTCTAGATTCCTCAAAGGTTTTTGTTTTTCCAGTTTCCGAAAGTACTTCAGTTGTGTCGATTTCAACCGGTGCTAGCGCTTCAGGAACCGAAAAGACTAAGTCAGGTGACATGACTCTGAGGCCATCATTCCGTTCTAGGGGTAATCCCTCGAGGGCTGCCAGTACCTCCCGTGGGGGAGACAAGAGCCAAGGAGGATCTTTCCTTGATTCAGTGAAGGATGTCTTGGATGACGGGGGATCCAGGCCTGTCGTCGAGACCGCTCCTGCTGATGTCGCAGCTCAGGACGTTACTCTTCTTCCTGAGGTCCCGATGCCGGAGGCTGATCACCAGGCTCCGAGGGGTACCTCCGAGGTCGAGCCGTCGAGACACAAGAGGCCTAGGACTGACCAAGGCGGAGCTCCCACTCGGTCCTCTTCCTCGTCTTCTAGAGGAGGAACTGTTGGGTGGAGTTTCACTCATTCGAAGCCCGGGTCGATCCTGGACGACTCGTGGGGCTTAGCTGCGATACTGAGGCACCTGAAGAGGGTAGGATGTCCCCTTCGAGCGCTCAAGGAATTGACTAACCGGGATGAGTATCTCGACATTGCCCACTGTATGGGTCAGGTACATGATCTCTATCTGTTCTTTGTTTACATCCCTTGGAGATGACGATATTTATACATTTTGTTGGTGTTGTTGTAGTTGGCTGGGGCTGTTAACAGAGCCCAGATCAAGTTCGAGAATGCTTTGCACGATGTCCCCAATGCTGGTGAGCTCGCTGAGGTCACCGAGATGGTTAAGGCAGCTAAGGCTGATCTCGATCAGGCCCGGACTCGGATTTCAGAGCTCGAAGCCGAGGTGGTAAGGCTAGGGTCTAAAGCTGACGCCCAACAGGGAAAGATTGAGAGTCAAGAACTCGATATTCAGGTGAAGAGCAGAAGGATCAACGAGCTGGATGCTGCTCGTAGGGTAGCTGAACATCAGGTCCGTGACCTCATTACCGCGTCTCAAGACAGCCAGAAGAACAAGGAGGCTGAAGTCAAGTTAGCTGTGAGGGAGGGTAAGAAAGAGGTCGCCGAGGCTTATGGCAAGATCCTGGGCTGCGTTCGGGAGAAGTTTGCTAAGAAGAAGGAGGAGGTCAGTGCTTTGGTTTATGCTCAGGAGCTCCAAGCTAACGTTGACCTCTTGAAGGACATGTTGAACAACAAGATCCAGAGTGTTGAAGAGGAGTACAGCCAGTTGGTGGCTTTGTTGCCAGGGGCGACGACTGCGTATGAGAAGGCTCAAGTGTCTGACTTTTCAGTCAGCAAGCTTCCTCTTCCCCAGATCTCGGACAGCTCAGGTACTTTCGAGATTAACCTGTTTAATCCGTCCTTTCCTGGGGAGTATGGTTCTAACTTGGGTTTGATGGCTCCTAACTTAGCTCCGGTCGAAGCCGCTCAAGGAGGCAATGATAACGCGGCTGAAGGAGAGGTTCCCGTTGGTGATGGTGAACCGATCCAGGAGGAGCAAGAAGATTGAGAGCTACAGCTCTTTTAAATTTGTGTTTTGTGTTTTTCAAGACTTTGGCCTAAAGGCTTCGTTTCGTTTGAACATTATGACTTAGTGCCTGAGGAGGCCTTTAAACCTTTTCTTATGTTTAACTTTCGGCTATTATCTTTGCCTCAAACTTTTGAACTTAACTTCATTATATTTGGATATAGCGATCGTTGGATCGGATTAGGATCTTCAGTTTTAATTTGTGATAAGCGTTTGGCTTAATACGTATTCGGTCATGAGGACCTTAAAGAGAAGTTTTTTGATATTAGCTCGGGGACCTAAGTCCGGTTCATAAAGGTTCTGGGACCTGGCTGTTCAAGTTCGTAGGAACCTGGATTTAGACTCGTAGGGACCTGAGTTAGTTAGAAGGATTTCGGGACCTTTGAAGTTTAACGGATGAAATTGAGGAATTTTCGAGATTTTCCTGATTCTTTAGGATTTTAAGACCTTTCGGTTTTGATAAGGGTTTTAAGACCTTATTGAATTTTTAGGATTTTAAGACCTTTTTTGTTTTGGTAAGGATTTTAAGACCTGATTGGTTGTTTAAGGATTTTGAGACCTTGTTGATTGTTAAGGATTTTAAGACCTTAGTTTATGTTAAGGATTTTAAGACCTTAGTTTATGTTAAGGACTTTAAGACCTTATTGATTGTTAAGGATTTTAAGACCTTAGTTTATGTTAAGGATTTTAAGACCTTAGGTTTAGGTTTTCAGGGACCTGAATGTGTTCGAGATTGTTGAGCTTAGGTCCCGATTTAGGGGGACCTGAATTTTCTTGGAGGGTTTTAAGACCTTTGATGTTTATGAAACTGAATTGATTGTTCTATTAATATCAGATATCAGAGAATACACGATTCAGATTATTCGTACAATAACTGTTTTCAGGCTATGCGTTCTTGGTAACATATGCCCCTCTTGCTTAGGTGAGGAGATTGGTGAAAAGAGGTTGGGGCTGCACTCATGACGGAGTTGCCTACGTACCCAGTCAAGGGATCAAGCCAAACGTAGTTCAGGGGATTTGGGTACCTAATGATAATATCTTTTGAGGTTCGTGGCGTTCCACGATCGGATTTCAGGTACCCCGGTTCGTACTTTCTGGAGTTTATAGACTCCGGGTCGTACTATGTGGATAATTCGGTAGGGTCCTTCCCAGTTGGTTCCTAGTTTTCCAGCTCCCGGTTCTTTAGTTCCTTCGAACACCTTTCTAAGTACCAGGTCCCCTACAGCGAACTGCCGGGGCCTTACTTTGGAATTATAGTGCCGTGCCATTCCTTGTTGGTAATTTTGAATGCGAAGCAAAGCTTGGTCTCGTCTTTCCTCGATTAAGTCGAGGCTGTCCATCAGGAGCTGGTTGTTAGCTGCGGGATTTAAGGTGCAGAGCTCCCGTCGGAGGCTACCTGCGGTGGTTTCTGCTGGGACATCAGCTTCCATCCCGTAAGCTAAGGAGAAAGGAGTTTCTTCTGTAGCTTTTCGTCGGGTGGTTCTGCAAGCCCATAGTACTTCGGGTAGTTTTTCTGACCAGAGCTCCTTCTGGGCTCCTAGGTGTTTCTTGAGGTTTGCTAAAATCGACTTATTAGCAGCCTCCGCCTGGCCATTACCTTGAGGTCGCCGAGGTGATGAGAATGTGAGGAAGATGTACCATTTATCACAGAAACTTTTGAAGTCATGGGATATGAACTGTCCTCCATTGTCGGTTACGATTTCGTATGGGACGCCATGCCTGCATACGATGTTTTTCCAAACAAATCCTTCGACCTCAAATCTGTTTATTTGTTGGAAAGCTTCAGCTTCGATCCATTTCGTGAAGTAGTCGGTCAGGACCAGGAGGTTTAGTAACTTCTTTCCTTTCCATGAAGGTACTAATGGATCTACAATATCCATGGACCACCTCATGAACGGGTAGGGAGCTGATATGTTAGACAGCTTTTCCGCTGTTTGGTGTATGATCGGTGCATGCCTTTGGCACTTGTCGCATGATGAGGAGTAGACCTCACAATCTGCGATAATGGTATGCCAGAAGTAGCCTTGTCTTTTAATTCGGATGGCTAAGGCTCTACCTCCGGAATGGTTTCCGCAGGAACCGTCATGCATTTCCTTCATGAGTTTCATAGCTACTAGACCATGAACTCATTTTAGGTAAGGTCCGGAGACACTTCATTTGTGGAGGGCTGACTCAATTATGCAATATCTTGCTGCTAAGGCTTTGAGTTTTCGAGCCTCCCACTTATTGGGTGGGATTTTTCCCTCAAGGATGTAATCCATGATCGGTATTCTCCAGTCTTCTCTTCCTACAACTTTGTTGTGAAGAGAGGAGGGAGATTCCTGTTCGGGAACTGATGTCGTGGTGCCCCCGGAGATATTCGTTGGAGTGGGTACTAGGTTCTGAGGAATATCTCCAATTTCCTCGTTGTCCCCTGTGGATTGTGTTGCGTTTTTAAGAGCTGCACGGCTTCTTGTTTGCACTTTTAGGATAAGTGATTCCGAGGTTTGGATGGTGCCCCCGGGGGTATTCGTTGAGTTAGGGTCCAGGGAGTCCGAACTTCGGTGAATACCTTCACTTTGGTTATTGCCCTCGGAGTTCTTTGTTGTATTTTCAGGGGTGTACTTCCTGAAGCTGCGTGTTCTAGTTCTAGGGAACCAGAATGTCGTGAAAACTTGGGTAGCTTCCGTCGAAGGACTGTTATCCTCAATTTTTGCTTTTGATTTGCTATCTAGCTCAGCTTTGGTAGCTATGTCGATACTCGGTTTCTAGATTCCTTCCACGGGTATAATTCGTTTTACGAGAGGGTCGGATGTGGAGGCTAGTGCGGCGAGCGCGTCTGCTGAAGAGTTCTCTCCCCGTGGGATTCTCGTTAGCTCAAACTTATCGAACTGCTTTGTCAAGCCTAGGACTACTTCGAGGTATGCCCCCATTCTTTCGTCCCTTGTTTCGTATTCTCCATGAAATTGGCTAGCTACCAGCTGTGAATCACAGTAGGCGTTCAGCTCCCGGATTCCGAGGCTCAAGGCTAGTTTTAAACCGGCGATTAGTGCTTCATACTCGGCCTCGTTGTTGGAAGCGTTAAATCCAAGTCTATAGTATTGTTCGATGGTTTCTCCGGCTGAGGAGGTTAGTCTTAGACCGACACCGGAGCCTTGCTTTGACGAGGCTCCGTCCACATACATGCTCCATTTTGGAACCTCTGTTTCTTGGTCTAAGTGTTCGGATGCTAGCTCAATAACGAAATCGGCGAGGACCTGAGCTTTTGCTGCTGCTCAAGGTCTGTATTCGATGTCGTATTCGCTAAGCTCTAAAGCCCATTTGGCTAATCGTCCGGATTGGCTAGGGCTATGCAGAATCGTTCGCAATGGCTGTGAGGTCATTACAATGATTGAGTGTGATTGGAAATATGGTCGCAGCTTCCTGGCAGCTGTCACGACTGCTAGGGCTAGTTTTTCCATGGTAGGGTACCTCGTCTCGGCGTCTATTAGGCTTTTGCTAGTATAATAGACAGGTCTCTGTTCGTTTTGTTCTTCTCGTACTAGCACTCCACTGACTGCAGCCGCCGATACGGCGAGGTACAGATACAGTGGTTCACCTACTACAGGTTTGGATAGTATCGGAGGTTCCGAGAGGTAAGCTTTCAGCTGTTTAAAGGCTTCTTCGCACTTTTCATCCCACAGGAACTTCTTATTGTTTATCAGGAGCTTGTAGAATGGAAGGCACTTATCGGTGGACCTGAATATGAATCGATTTAGTGCTGCGATCCGTCCGGTCAATCTTTGTACCTCTCTGGTCGTTTTAGGTGACGGCATTTCTAGGAATGTCGCTATTTGTTTCGGGTTGGCTTCGATGCCTCTTTCGGTTACGAGGTAACCTAGGAATTCGCCGGAGGGTACTCCGAAGGTACATTTAGCTGGGTTTAGCTTCATGTCGTATTTGTTGAGGATGTCGAAGCATTCCCTTAGGTGGGAGATGTGGTCCTCTCCCATTGAAGATTTGACTAACATGTCGTCGATGTAGACTTCCATGGTTTTTCCGAGTTGTCCAGCAAACATTTTGTTTACTAACCTTTGATAGGTAGCTCCCGCGTTTTTCAAACCAAATGGCATGACCTTGTAACAATAGGTTCCTCGTTCGGTTATGAATGCGGTTTTTTCTTGATCCTCAGGATCCATCATATTCTGATTATATCCTGAAAAGGCATCCATAAAGGACATGAGCTGGTGACCAGCCGTTGCTTCGACCAAACGATCGATGTGAGGTAACGGGAAGTTGTCCTTAGGACATGCCTTGTTTAAGTCGTTGAAGTCTACGCAGATTCTCCATTTCCCATTCTTCTTTTTTTACTACCACTGGGTTAGCTAACCAATCGGGGTATTGAACTTCTCGGATTGACCCGGCTTTCGTTAGTCGATCGACCTCGTCGTTGACAGCTTGGGCTTTTTCGAGACCTAGCTTACGACGCTTTTGTTTGATCGGTTTGAAAGTGGGGTCTACATTGAGCTTATGGGTTGTGACGTTGGTTTCTATGCCTTTCATGTCACTGGTGGTCCATGCAAAGGTTTTGACATTCTGTTTTAGGAATTCGATGAGCTCCTTTTTGGTTTCGAGAGGTAGCTCAGATCCGATGCTTACCTGTTTTTCAGGATTTGAGTCGTCGATGCTAACTTTTTTGGTGAGGTTCTTAGGACAACCTCGGATATTTTGTTGCATTTCGCGACTCTCCTGGATCTGTAATTGCTACTGGGGGGATTCTTTTATGATCTCGAATCCACCCAGGTAACAGATCCTTGAAATCTCCTGGCTACCGTGTACGGTAACTATTCCGTCGGTTGTTGGAAACTTCACGCATTGCTGATAAGTTGAAGCTACTGCTTTCATCTTATGAATCCAAGGTCTTCCGAGGATTGCATAGAAGGGGGACGGTTTGTCGACAACTATGAAGTTGGTCATTTTCATGACTCCGCCAGCTATAATTGAGAGCTTAATCATTCCCAATGAGGTAGCTGTTTCTCCTGAGAAACCTACGAGGTTGGATTTCTGGTCGACGATTTCGTAATCGTCTATTTCCATTCCCTTTAATGCGTTGTAGAAAATGAGATCGACGGAGCTTCCGGTGTCGATCATGAGCTTAGGTACCTCGTACCATGCTATATTCAATCTTACGACAAGGGCATCGTCGTGAGGTCTGTCGAGGTTTGATGTCTCACTCTCCCAGAAAGAGATTTTAGTGTTAGACTCGGGTTTGGTCGGTTTGGACTGAGTGTTGGACACAGCTTTCCGTACGTGACTTTTAATAGAGTTAACGGAGTCTTGACATACATCGGACCCTCCGAGGATGTAATCGACCCTTGAGCCAGGGCTCGACTGGGGAGGTGTTTTACTCAAGAGGGCTTCGATTTGAAGGCTTTTTCCTTGGGGGAATTTTCCAAGGATCATATCGACTCTCTTCTTGGGAGCTGGAGGTTGTGAATCTGTTTCTTTTTCAGGTGACCTCTCGCGTTTCGGGGAGTTATGCCGGGGACCTCTTTTTTGGTAAGGCTGTGGCTTTTTGAGGTCCACATCTTTTATTTCTCCGGCTGCGAATTTAGCAGCCAGTTGTCGTTGAAGGTCCCAACATTCTTCGGTTGAGTGTCCCTTTCGATCGTGGTAAGAGCAGTGTTTGCTCTCATCGTAGCCTTTGGACCAGGGGGCTTTAGCTGTCGTGGCAACAATTTTTTCGTCTTTATCGTCCTCGATTACATAAGAATGCTCTCCCTGAGTCTGATTGTTTCGGGAGTTCCCTCTTTTGTGAGGTCCCTTCCCGTCGGAGGCTTCGCCTTTTGGGTGATTCTGAAGTTTTCGATGGAGCTTGTCTAATGTTGTTGTTTCCTCTTCCAAGGTGATATATCTAGAAGCCTTATGAAGGGTGTCATCGATAGTTGGGGGAGGATTTAGCGTTAACTCCGAGAAGAAGCCTGATTTATACCAAAGACCTCTCCTAAGGGCCTCAATGGCTACCTGATCGTTGGGGTTTGAGAGTTTGGTTCTTACTGCCCTAAATTTCTCGATGTAGACTCGCAGTGAGTCTCCCAATCCTTGTCTGATCTTCCAGAGGTCAGCCTCAGATGCTTGTTTCAGGATGTGGGTTGAATATTGTTTCATAAAGGCGTTAGCGAACTGATCAAAGCTTTCTATATAGTTCGGCTCGAGGCTGGAGAACCATTCGAAAGCTGTTCCGATCAGGTTTTCAGCAAATGTTCTGCAATATCCTGCATCACATTCTTCCTTTGTGAAGTGAGCTTTAACGATGGCTAATCGGAAGGCTCTTAAATAAGCCTTTGGGTCTGCGTTCCCATCGTATTCAGGAATCTTAATTTTTCGAGGGTCTCTTATATAAGAGTTGGCAATTCTATCGGTGAACGGAGTTCCACGAGTCTCCTCAATTAAGCTCTCAATTTCGGGAGCTGAGTTCGTCGCTTTGTGAACTTGAGCTCCCAATTTCTGGAGAGCAGCGTGGGTTCGCTCCATGTATCTACGAATTGCGTCAGGTCCGTCGAAGGGAAGGACATTTTGGTCATTCTCAGACACTCGGCGAACAGGTTCCTGGCGGAACCTAGCTCGGTCGTTTTCCCAGTTAGCTGGCGAAACAGGTCGCTCATTGGTCCTTAGGTTCCGAGCGAGATTAGTGCGGAGGGCTGCAGGATTAGCATCCGTCCTTTGATATTCGTCTGTATTTGGGGTTGAAACCCTAGCTTGAAACACCGAAGCTGATGTTCTGCCCCCGGACGGTATGTTGGTTCCTGCTCCAGACCCAGAAGGAGGTGGCGGCGGAGGCAAACGGGTGTTCCCACCGGTGTTTCGATCAGGCATGGAGCTAGTTGTAGCTACGTTGCTCCCCATGGTGCTGGTGATAGGTGGGGTAAACGTAGGAGCTGTCCTAGCGCGGGGCGTTTGGAAACCAGGTTCCTGCCCTTCTGCTCCAGGGCTATCGGGGGAGAAGTTCAGGCGCTCTCGAGGGAAGGAAGGGTCAGCTAACCGTTCATGGAATGTGACTCCTCTTCCCTGGTGGACGGACGGTTGGGTTGTTGCGGATTGAGATCTGGTTATCTCTTCGAACTGTTGCTGCCGTTCGGCTAGCTGTTGCACCGTACGCTCGGTTTCTTGAGCTTTGTCCACTAACTGGAGCATCATCCGACGGATCTCAGAAAGCTGAGCTTCCGTTTGGTTCGGAGCGGATTGATGCGATGGGTTATTGAGGGCTGAGGACCCAGAGTTGGTCCCTCCGGAGGCTCTCGGGTTATTTGCCCCCGGAGCAGTGCGATTCGGTGAGCTATTGCTCTGGTTCGATTGATCGGGGTTAGATAGATTCGTTCCATCTAGTGGATTCATCCTTAAGCTTTGGAGAAAGGGATTCGATTATTTGTCCCCACAGACGGCGCCAATTGTGAGAGACAAGGTTTCACTTCTTAGATTTAGGTTAGGTTGAGAGAGATGATGAATAAGAATCGTGGGCTGAATCCCGTAAGTAAGCTCGTTGAATGAATACGTTTTTATTGATGATCAAAGAATGTTACAAGAGATGTTTTTGATGACTACAAAGAGAATACGTAATGTGTTTTATCTAGTACAAAAGTTGATATCCAGAGAAGATCCCACTATCTTCAACCTCTCCCGTCTTTATAGAATCTAGGTCTCGCTTGTAGCTCCTTAACTGACCTCCGAGATACACGGCTTCAGTTACGTACTTGCCCCAGGTTCCTCTTGACCGAGTCTCTCGAAGTATCAGCTCTCATTATATCGTGACCTCTATTAGGATGACTTCTAGGTTCGGCCTTTGGTTCAGCTTCCAGCTCTCATTATTGTGATGGGCTTTATACGGCCCACTTGATAGCTCACGTTTTACCGGTACCTCACCTGAGGGTCATATTCGGGTCCAACAGAAATGACGACGAGATACTCCATCGATTGATGTACTCATTGTACTATCGATCGATATCAAGCTTGCAAAAGAAGTAAGAATATTCTCAATCGACTTGAACCCTAAGATGTTCCAATATTACTATAATGCCCCTGACGAGTTTTTAACCTAATTGTACTCAGTATTTATACCTTTCCCTATGTGTTTGGCAAAGTAAGCTTTAACAACATATCATTGTTTTAGTATTTCTTACTTATCAATAAAGTATTTTTTTCATCTTAATTTTGTTCTCATCAAAGGTTATAGGATTCTAGGTTTAGAAAAAAGATACAAAGAGATTTGTTATCACGAGGAACTTGATTGTTCGGTCTTCTAAATGAATCTCTATTATTACCTTGATGCTATGAGTCACTCAGTCATGTCTGAGTAGATTCCTTTGTTAGATTTAGGGTTCAAATATTTATGAGGGATTAGCCCCAACTATAGACTGTTGAGTGGTATACTCATTATCCTGATGAACCCTAAAGCTTATTCTAGAGTAGCTAACTAGAATATGATCTTGGAAGTGTTTTAATCCATAAATTATTCTCCTGATATCATCTTGCATAAGCTGAGATCCTCTAGGGATAAGCAAGAGCCGGTCAATGATCTTGGTGAACACATATTCAATTCGATCTAGAGCTATATCGATCGATACTCAAATAGAGTAATCGATCGACGACACACATATCGATCGATACAAGCTGTCAAACATCGATCGATATTGTCGGCAGACAAATCAATAGACGAGTCTAGTAACGACAGTTATTAGGGAAATCTAAAGAGTTGAAGTTCTTTAGTATATGCAAGCAACTCATTAAAACATTTATAGCATTATAATCCTAAATTAACTGAATAGTGACCTTGAATCTAACTACTTTCTCTTAATACTTACAACTCTAAATCATTCTCTTGAGCAACTAGACATTGCTCACAACTGCAATTTACATTTAAACCATTTCAACCTAGCTTAGTCCCTAAGGATTACTATCTTTTGTGTCCCTTCGCTCCCCGTGAAATCGATCCCTAAGTACTACATCTGAACATCTTATTTGAGAGAGTAATTCACTCCTAGGGTAATTTGAGTGAGATCAAATTTGGTGCCGTTGCCTGGGAGCTAAGATCGCCATTAGATTTAATCTGATTAGGTCTAGGTTATTTAATTTCTGCTAATTCACCTTCTGACGCAAAATTTTTTTCTTGTTTTTCAGGTACATGCCCAGCAATACCAGAAGCAACAAGAATCATCAACTTGTGTACTCAGAAGACCCCCACAGTTTGGAGCGTAGCATCCGCAAGAACTTACGTTCCACATCGATCGACATTAACCCTCCTTTCTCGACTGATACCCCGACATCGATCGTCATCAACAACAGTTCGTCGACCGATACTTGTCTACC
Source organism: Hirschfeldia incana (assembly GCA_026261945.1). NCBI lineage: Eukaryota > Viridiplantae > Streptophyta > Magnoliopsida > Brassicales > Brassicaceae > Hirschfeldia > Hirschfeldia incana. Next base: position 417,981 of record JABCMI010000062.1, on the reverse strand, counting down.
ACAGTCGACCGAGAAACCTTCTTTGTCGACTGATACTCGCTGCACTTCATCGCTCAACCACCGACCGTCGACCGATACTCTTCATCCGACATCGATCGATATAGATCACCTAACATCGATCGATACCACCCGACGAGTCATGGTAGCACCTATTATTCTCAGAACCGATGAGAATGGAGACCTGCGTGATCAAGATGGTCACATGCGTAACGGAGCAGGTCAGAAGCTGAATGCTCAAAAGGAAATCATTCCTGAGCAAGACACTACAGACTTCATCCAACCTGCAGATGAAGCCAACAGAGCTAGAACCTTGGCTGATTACAACCGTCCAGATCAGTTCTATACCAACCAATCAGCCATCCGCCCTCCTGCCATTCAGAGAGGAGATTTCGAGCTCAAGCCGCAGTACTACGGCCTCGTAGGACAAATACCCTTTTGTGGGTTATCCCATGAGCATCCTATGGACCATCTGGAAAGGTACAAAGATATTATATATTCCATCAAAGCTAACGGAGTCCCTGAAGACTACCTTTTCTGCAAGCTTTTCAAATACTCTCTATCAGGAGAAGCTTTGCAGTGGCTGCGACAACTACCACCAGGTTCTCTCACTACCTGGAAGGACATCAAAAATGCATTCCTGCGTAACTTCTTTGACGAGTCACGTGCTGAGGACTGGAGAACGAAGATTGCTACATTCACTCAGGAATCTGGAGAATCATTCAAGGATACCTGGAACATATTCAAGTCCTACCAGCGCGACTGCCCACATCATGGATTCAACAACGTGCAACTACTCTGCACCTTCTACAGAGGCATCGCTCTGAAGTATCAGATGGCTCTGGATACTGCTAGTGAAGGAAATTTCAGCACAAGGAATCCACAAGACGCTGTGAAGTTAATTGATAACTTGGCTTCAAGTAACAGCACGAAGAACACCATCAAAGCGAAATCTGTATCATTCCTTGGGAAGGAACAGATTAATGAGTTCCAATCACAGCTGGACAATGTTCAGAGGCTACTTAACAAGCAGATTTGCTCAGTTGAGGATGCAGAAACCACAGAGGAACACATAGACGAAGATGTGAACTGGATCAGTGGAGCTGGATTTCAGAGATCTAGAAACCAAGGAGGAAACAGGAACTTCTCAGAACAGAGGAGCAACTATAGTTCGGAGAAACCTTCCTACAACAGAAGCAATCCCAACAACAACAGGAGTTATGGAAACTCATTCTACACCAATCCACCCCCACCCACCCAGGAAAGCAAACTAGAAGAAATGCTGGAAAGAGTTCTAGAGACTCAGCAGAAGCTCCAGGTGGATTTCAATGGGAAGATTGACTCTGTCTACACTACCCTGAACTCAAAGCTTGATACTTTGAATACCTATGTGAAGAAATTGGAGACTCAGGTAGTTCAGACAGGAGAGGCTTTGAAGAAACAAGAGGCTTTGGCAAAAGTACTAGGAGAGCCTACTACTAACCACCACGTCAATGCTATCATAGATGATGATTTTTGGGAGGAAGTTAACCAGGATAAGCTGCACAATTCGACACATGAAGACTCGCCTGAAGCCGGATTTGCTCCATATCGATCGACATCATCAGCTCGACATCGATCGATATCACCAAAAGCAAAACGATCGATAAACTTTGATGAATATCGATTGATAGACTTCGAGGAATCCTCCAACGAGTGCAACTCGATCAAGATCATGTCACACGAAGCCCTTGCAGCCAAACACCCACAACCGCCCACCTGTATGGACGTCGACCGAACTTCGGACCCCAACGATCGATACCGAGACATTTTCATCGACCGATCCGGAGATACCAGTATCGACCGACACACCGCTGTTGCCATCAATCGATATACTATACCTCACCGCCGAGTGCAACTACCAAAGATCGATGTAGCACGACTTAATGCACTCCGGGAGCAGTCCAAACTTTCCAAATCCCTTCCTACAGCCATATTGAAGAAACGCACGGACATCATTGAACCCATGGAGCCAGAAAAGGAAAACCTAGGAAGAGTTCTACGAAAAAGGAAAGAGAATATTGCCAAGCACCTTAAAAGAGGAGCTAATGAAGCAGGGATGGAAAACTTCAAAAAACAAGTTCTAAGGATCCCTGCAGAGAAACCCTTTGAATAAGCTTACTTTTCACACAGATTGTGGATGTTCTTCAGAGAGACCAAAGAGACAGAAGAAGACATCAAGAGGATGTTTCACCAAGTTCGTGATAGCTTGAAGAAGAGGATCACACTGACAAAGAGGAGCGATCCAGGGAAGTTCACAGTACCATGTTATATCAGGGGCATTGAATTCCCTCGTGCCCTATGTGATACAGGATCAGGAGTCAGCATCATACCCAAGATCATGGCAGACCACCTACATCTGAAGATAGAGCCTACTGATGAGACATTCATCTTTGTGGATTGTTCTCAACAGAACTCTCGAGGCATAATTCGAAATCTTGAGGTACAGATTGGAGATGCCATCATCCCTACAGACTTCCACGTCCTGGATGTCAAGCTAAACTTCAAAACATCCCTACTACTTGGAAGAGCTTTCTTAGCCACCGTCAGAGCCGTTTGTGACCTAAAGTTCAACAAGCTCTGCCTAACCCTAATAGATTCCACCACCCTCTATGATCCAGTCCAGGTCGTCAAGTTACCAAGAAAGGAGACCACAAACGTCGTAGCAGCATGCTTCTGTTCCCACGAGTACGATTCCATGGCTGATTACGAAACTGATCCGGTCACATCGACCGATGAGAGTAACATCCCATCGACCGATAGAGGCCAGCCTTCATCGACCAATACGCCACCAAGAAGATCGCTCAAACGACCCTATCAACCATCAAGTGATCCTATCGATTTTATATCCATTTACACACCATGTAAGGATATAAGAGAAGGAGACTACTCAACTGAAAGTTGGGCAAGCGACTATAATGAGAGTTTTGCAGTGGAGGCAATACCACTGAAGTATTCGATCCAGCCTGAGGAAGTCCCATCGACCGATACGTTTCAACAACAATCGATCGACAACCGTCAGCTCAGATCGACCGATGCACCTGATACATCATCGCCCGATACTACCGCTACACCATCCGAGGTACATGTATATAATATTGATTTTGGTTATCTAACTCCGGATGAGTTTGGTATTTTCAGAGATCCAGAAGGCAATGCACGAGCAATGGATGGGAGAATCATCCCAATCACAAAGAAGGACATAGGAGACATCCTTCAGACCGCCAACGGATCACTAAACCTCTTCAGACAACTACCTCACAACCCTGTCCATCAGCACCGTTAGCATATCAGCACAACCACATTATCCAATCAAGACGGAGCTGTAGCTGATCATCTCAACTCAGAGGATACAAAATTTCAACACATATCGATCGATAGACACAACCGTCTATCGTTCGATAAGCACCATGAGATGGGCAGACGAGCTTTCAAAGACGGAATTCGCCGCTTCTCCTGGGAGAAGAAGGATGAATTTGGAGTTTACAGAGATGAATTTGGGCATGCTAGAGGAGTCAACGGAGACATCATCCATGTTTCCAAGAAATCCATAGAGGAGTTACTTAATAGAGCATCACTATTTGATTGGTCTTGCTTTTGCTTACCCATACATGCAGATCACTTCAACAAATCAGAACCTACAGAGAAGCTCTACACATAAGCTGAAGTCCAAAGAATGATCTATGTGGCTAAGAGTCCTTACATCTGGCAAACCTTTACCTATCCACATGAAATCGAGAAGGTCCGATCAGAACTCCAATCTGAAATTGACTGGATACAAAGCGCTTATGACCTTCACAGGAAGCATTCGACCGATGCTGGGCACAATCCATCGACCGATTATACACCATCGATCGATGCAGACCTACGCGCATCGAATGATAGACGTTTGCAGACCACTTACAGCTAGGAAGAAATCACTAATCTTATCAGCAACATCTATCACGACATCAGAAGAGAAGAGGCAACCACCACCAAGGATCTAGAAGACAAATATCAGCAACTCAACCACAACTTCACCTCATTCAAGGAGCGCACATCAACAATGGCAGATACCATGGATCACATCATCAAGGCTCTACACCACACACACCAAACGATGAAATCTTTCTACACCAGCAAGAAGAAAATCACTGATGAGTTGATCCCACCAATAGGAATTCGCCTACAAGAGTTTGAAGATACATTGAAAGAACTCTGCGAAGATTACAGACGCTCAGCATCGACCGATACAACACCCAGTCCATCGCCCGATATGCACTATACCAAGTTCTGCACCAAAGCTGATTTGTAAAAGACAATTCAAGATCTCTTCACCATGATCCAAGAAGTTGGTGATTCGTCCTACCAAAGCTTTGAGGAATTATGGTTTCCAGTACAAAGCGACGTCAAGAGCATGGAGGACACAATAGAGAACATTCAGAAGGAAATCAGGACCATCTTCAGACAACTCGCAGATAGACCAGCACCATTAGCATCGACCGATATGCCAGAAAGGACATCGACCGACAGACCTACACCAGTGTCGATCGATATGGACTACCCGCGATCGATCGATAAACTCATGGTACGAAGGAGAACATTTGAGAGACTCAATGACATACAAGAAGAACTCAGTGATCTATCCCAACACACCTATCCAACATTCAGAAACTACCAGTTCTACATTGAGAGCAATGCAAAAGGTCTAGAGCGTCTGCGCAACGAGGTCAATGAATTAAAGGAGAAACTAACCAGAGGAGTTAAAGCCGCAAGAAGCTTCTTCACCACTTGGTTTGGAGAGAAACAAGGAGAGAACAAAGATGAGGCTTGCTACTCAGCCAGTCTCATGAACTCACCTCACTAGCCTCAATACTACCATAGTCAAGCTAAAGGACTATAATAAAGCGCTGAGTGGGAGGCAACCCACTGTTAGGTATTTTCTTACTTAGTTAAATCTGATTTATGATTTTATTTTTCGTTTTTCGTTTTTGTTTTTAAGTTTTTCAGATTATAGACAATTACCATTCCTATCGATCGATACGATCATGTCGACATCGCTCGACATATTCCTATTCTCATCAATCGACGTATCCACGGTCAGGTATATCGTTCTAATTTTCGATATCAGTACATTACTTATGATTTATTTACACCCTACTCCGACTGTTATACACTGAGGACAGTGTATGATTTAAGTCTGGGGGGAGATTACTGATGCTACCTTACCTTTTCGATTTCACCAAAATGTTTTCAAAATTGGTTTTATTGAGTTAAAAAAGGAACTTGGATATTTTTCAAAAAATTTCTTTTTATCTAACCACTCTTTAGCACCATTCTTAGATCTGTTGATTACAGAAAGTACTATAGATGCTAAAGTGGATCAACCGTCACCTATGACAACACTTCTCATGATCGTTTGGAAGAACCAAAGCTGATCTCCAACCTAACTTGACAATCTATTGCTTGTCTTGGGGCTTGGTATACAAGGGATCGGACTCCTCCTGCAAGTCTGGAAGGTAATAGTCTGTGTGCTTCTGATTCCCTTCCTTCTCTCTCTTCAGCATCCTAAGGAAAGAGAGAAATTGTTTGTATAAAGTTGTGATATGATATCTTGAGAAGTAGAGGGGTATGAGTGATTCTTGCGACCCCATTATTCTACTTTAAAAGATTGATCAAAGCGAGGGGTAGGATTGATTCCTACGACCCCACTATTCGCTTATTCGAAGATATGTGTTACTAAGTCAATGAGATAACGGAAAGATGGCCTTTGTGGCAATCAGTGTTCATCAAAATTTGAAACTATGAGGATCCAGAGAAGAGAGATAAAAGGGGGAAGAAAGGGATCAGAGAAGACTTGCATGTGTGTTCAGAAACTTGCTTGAGTTGAGTCCATGTGTTTCTTGATCGATATCCCCAAGGTAAAGCCTACACTTTTATTTTTATGCATAAATGAGATCAGTAGAGGGGATAGACAGACAGGATTGTTAAGATGTTTGGCTAGGAGATTTGGTTGCTAAGCTAGGATATGGTATAATGTACTCATGTGATTAATAGGCATAAGATGTGGCTTGCAACAAAGTAGAGGTGATGATTCTAAAGTTAAGATTTAAATTTAGTCTCTGCTATTTTCAAACTTCTTTCTAAGACTGCATGTGTGTTTGCTTGAGGACAAGCAAAAGGTTAAGTCTGGGGGAGTTGATATACCATGATTTTGACCCACTTTTACTCATGGTATTTATATGATTTTACTATATATATATATCTATGTTTTTGGAGTCTTTTAGGTATGTTTTCAGGTTCAAGGGCATTTTAGAGTAAAGTGACGTTTTAGGTGCCATTTGGAGCTTAAAGAAGAGTTTTCCCGAGACGACTTAAAGATCAGACATCAAGCTCGATATCTAGAGATATATATCGATCGATTCACATTCCGTGTAATCGATCGATGATGCATTTGAAGAAATGACGACGAGATACTCCATCGATCGATGTACTCATTGTACTATCAATCGATATCAAGCGTGCAGAAGAAGGAAGAATATTCTCAATCGACTTGAATCCCAAGATGTTCCAATATTACTATAATGCCCCTAACGAGTTTTTAACCTAATTGTACTCAGTATTTATACCTTTGCCTATGTGTTTTGGCAAAGTAAGCTTTAACAACATATCATTGTTCTAGTATTTCTTACTTATCAATAAAATATTCTTTTCATCTTAATTCTGTTCTCATCAAAGGTTATAGGATTCTAGGTTTAGAAGAAAGATACAAAGAGATTTGTTATCACGAGGAACTTGATTGTTCGGTCTTCTAAATGAATCTCTATTATTACCTTGATGCTATGAGTCACTCAGTCATGTCTGAGTAGATTCCTTTGTTAGATTTAGGGTTCAAATAGTTATGAGGGATTAGCCTCAACCATAGACTGTTGAGTTGTATACTCATTATCCTGATGAACCCTAAAGCTTGTTCTAGAGTAGCTAACTAGAATATGATCTTAGAAGTGTTTTAATCCATAAATCATTCTCCTGATATCATCTTGCATAAGCTAAGATCCTGTAGGGATAAGCGAGAGCCTGTCTATGATCTTGATGAACACATATTCGATTCGATCTAGAGCTATATCGATCGATACTCAAATAGAGTAATCGATCGACGACACACATATCGATCGATACAAGCTGTCAAACATCGATCGATATTATCGGTGGACAGATCAATAGACGAGTCTAGTAACGACAGTTATTAGGCAAATTAAAGAGTTGAAGTTCTTTAGTATATGCAAGCAACTCATTAAAACATCTATAGCATTATAATCCTGAATTAACTAAATAGTGACCTTGAATCTAACTACTTTCTCTTAATACTTACAACTCTAAATCATTCTCTTGAGCAACTAGACATTGCTCACAACTGCAATTTACATTTAGACCATTTCAACCTAGCTTAGTCACTAAGGATTACTATCTTTTGTGTTCCTTTGCTCCCCGTGAAATCGATCCCTAAGTACTACATCTGAACCTCTTATTTGAGAGAGTAATTCACTCCTAGGGTAATTTGAGTGAGATCAAGAAGGTGCAGAGTAGTTGCACGTCGTTGAATCCATGATGTGGGCAGTCGCGCTGGTAGGACTTGAATCTGTTCCAGGTATCCTTGAATGATTCTCCAGGTTCCTGAGTGAATGTAGCAATATTTCTTCTCCAGTCCTCAGCACGTGACTCATCAAAGAAGTTACACATGAATGCGTTTTTGATGTCCTTCCAGGTAGTGAGAGAACCTGGTGGTAGTTGTCGCAGCCACTGCAAAGCTTATCTTGATAGAGAGTATTTGAAAAGCTTGCAGAAAAGGTAGTCTTCAGGGACTCCGTTGGCTTTGATGGAAGATATAATATCTTCGTACCTCTCCAGATGGTCCATAGGATTCTCATGGGATAACCCACAGAAGGGTATCTGTCCTACAAGGTCGTAGTACTGCGGCTTGAGCTCGAAATCTCCTCTCTGAATGGCAGGAGGGCGGATGGCTGATCGGTTGGTATAGAACTGATCTGGACGGTTGTAATCAGCCAATGTTCTAGCTCCGTTGGCTTCATCTGCAGGTTGGATGAAGTCTGTAGCGTCTTGCTCAGGAATGATTTCCTTTTGAGCATTCAGCTTTTGACCTGCTGCATTACGCAGGCGACCATCTTGATCACGCAGGTCTCCATTCTCATCGGTTCTGAGAATAATAGGCTCTACCATGACTCGTCGGGTGGTATTGATCGATGTTAGGTGATTTCTATCGATCGATGTCAGATGAAGAGTATCGGTCGACGGTCGGTGGTTGATGTCGATCGAAGAAGTAGTGCGAGTATCGGTCGACAAGCTGTGGTCGAGCGATGAAGTGCGGCGAGTATCAGTCGACAAAGAAGGTGTCTCGGTCGACTGTGGTAGACGAGTATCGTTCGACGAACTGTTGTTGATGTCGATCGATGTCAGGGTATCGGTCGACAAAGAAGGGTTAATGTCGATCGATGTGGAACGTAAGTTCTTGCGGATGCTACGCTCCAAACTGTGGGCGTCTTCTGAGTACACAAGTTGATGATTCTTGTTTCTTCTGGTATTGCTAGGCATGTACCTGAAAAACAAGAAAAAAAATTTTTGTGTCACAAGGTGATTTAGCAGTAATTAAATAACCTAGATCTAATCAGATTAAATCTAATGGTGATCTTAGCTCCCCGGCAACGGCGCCAAATTTGATCTCACTCAAATTACCCTAGGAGTGAATTACTCTCTCAAATAAGAGGTTCAGATGTAGTACCTAGGGATCGATTTCACGGGGAGCGAAAGAACACAAAAGATAATAATCCTTAGTGACTAAGCTAGGTTGAAATGGTTTAAATGTAAATTGCAGTTGTGAGCAATGTCTAGTTGCTCAAGAGAATGATTTAGAGTTGTAAGTATTAAGAGAAAGTAGTTAGATTCAAGGTTACTATTCAGTTAATTTAGGATTATAATGCTATAGATGTTTTAATGAGTTGCTTGCATATACTAAAGAACTTCAATTCTTTAGATTTGTCTAATAACTGTCGTTATTAGACTCGTCTATTGATCTGTCCGCCGACAATATCGATCGATGTTTGACGGCTTGTATCGATCGATATGTGTGTCGTCGATCGATTACTCTATTGGAGTATCGATCGATATAGCTCTAAATCGAATTGAACATGTGTTCACCAAGATCATAGACCGACTCTCGCTTATCCCTTGAAGATCTTAGCTTATGCCAGATGATGTCAGGAGAATGATTTATGGATTAAATCACTTACAAGATCATATTCTAGTTAGCTACTCTAGAATAAGCTTTAGGGTTCATCAAGATAATGAGTATACAACTCAACAGTCTATAGTTGGGGCTAATCCCTCATAACTATTTGAACCCTAAATCTAACAAAGGAATCTACTCAGACATGGCTGAGTGACTCATAGCATCAAGGTAATAATAGAGATTCATTTAGAAGACCGAACAATCAAGTTCCTCGTGATAACAAATCTCTTTGTATCTTTCTTCTAAACCTAGAATCCTATAACCTTTGATGAGAACATAATTAAGATGAAAAGAATACTTTATTGATAAGTAAGAAATACTAGAACAATGATATGTTGTAAAAGCTTACTTTGCCAAAACACATAGGCAAAGGTATAAATAGTGAGTACAATTAAGTTAAAAACTCGTCAGGGGTATTATAGTAATATTGGGACATCTTGGGCTTCAAGTCGATTGAGAATATTTTTCCTTCTTCTGCACGCTTGATATCGATCGATAGTACTGTGCGTACATCGATCGATGGAGTATCTCGTCGTCATTTCTTCAAATGCGTCATCGATCGATTACACGGAATGTGTATCGATCGATATGTATCTTTGGATATCGACCTTGATGTCTGATCTCTAAGTCATCTCGGGAAAACTCTTCTTTAAGCTCCAAATGGCACCTAAAATGTCACTTTACTCCAAAATGCCCTTGAACCTGAAAACATACCTAAAAGACTCCAAAACATAGATATATATAGTAAAATCATAGAAATACCATGAGTAAAAGTGGGTCAAAATCATGGTATATCACTACCCTTCCTTCTAGTCCTAACAGACTATTTCACGAAGTGGATTGAGGCCGAAGCCTTCCAACAGGTAACTATATTCGTAGTCAAAAGATTCGTGTGGAAAGACATTGTATGCCGGCACGGCGTCCAATACGAAATCGTAACCGATAATGGAGGACAATTCATATCTCATGACTTCAAAGCATTTTGTGATAAATGGAACATCAGTCTCACCTTTTCAACACCCCTGACGCCTTCAGGGAAACGGCCAGGTGAATGCTGCTAATAAGTCAATATTAGCAAACCTCAAGAAATGCCTTGGAACCAAGAAAGAATCATGGGCCGAAAAATTACCTGAAGTATTATGGGCATGCCGAACCATCCCACGAAAGGCTACAGAGGAAACCCCTTTCTTCATAGCTTATGGGATGGAAGCTTTTGTCCCAGCCGAAATCACCACTGGTAGCCTCCGTTGGGAACTCTGTACGTTTAACCCTGAAGCTAATAACCAGCTCTTGACGGACAGCCTCGATTAATCGAGGAAAGATGGGACCGAGCCTTACTTCGAATTCAAAACTATCAGCGAGTAATGTCCCGACATTACAACTCCAAAGCCAGGCCCCGACAATTCGTTGTAGGCGACCTAGTACTTAGGAAAGTCTTCGAAGGGACCAAAGAACTTGATCCTGGGAAGTTAGGAACCAATTGGGAGGGTCCTTACCGGATCATCCACATAGTATGACCTGGCTTCTACAAACTCCTGAAAGTACGAATCGGGGTACCTGAAATCCGATCGTGGAGCGCCACGAATCTCAAGAGATACTATCATTAGGTACCTAAAATCCTTGAATTAAGTTAGGTTTGATCCCTTGACTGGGTACGTAGGCAACTCCGTTATGAGTGCAACCCCAATCTCATTTCAGCTTTCTTTTCACTTAAGCTAAAGGGGGCATATGTTTGATCAAAAAACACATAGCCCAAAACAGCTATTGTATGACTATTTAGACACTATGTATTCTAAAAAGAAAGTCTATTATCAATAAAACAATCGTCTTCGACATCTCGAGTTTTTCAACACCAAAGGTTTTAAAATCCTTCGAATAAACTCAGATCCCCACAAATCTGAGCCTAGGGTCTTAAAATCCTTACCAACCTCGGAGGTCTTAAAATCGTTCAAACAAATTCTAAATTCGACAAACCTAAGGTCTTAAAATTCTTAGAAACCATCAAGGTCTTCAAATCCTTAGAAACCATTAAGGTCTTAAAATCCTTAGAAACCATCAAGGTCTTAAAATCCTTAGAAATCACCAAGGTCTTAAAATCCTTCAAGCAAATTCACCATTTCACAGATCTAAACCTAAGGTCTTGAAATCCTTAGTAACCTCGAAGGTCTTAAAATCCTTCAAACAAATTCAGGTCACTCCTAAAACCTAAAGTCTTAAAATCCTTAGTAACCTCGAAGGTCTTAAAATCCTTCAAACAAATTCAGGTCACTCCTAAACCTAAGGTCTTAAAATCCTTAGTGACTACAAAGGTCTTAAAATCCTTAACGAATTTCAATAAATCCTAAAATCCCCTAAACGGATTCAGGTTCCCACGAACCCCTCTCAAAGGTCTTAAAAAGAAAAATCTTCGGAATAACTCAGGTTCCTAAAAACCTCGAGCTAATCTCAATATATCAGGGACTCCTATTAAGGACCCTCGTAACCGAATACATTCGAAATCCTCAAGACCTAACTCAGGCAAATCACTAGATATCATATCTAATGATCAAGATAAGTAAAGTAACTTAAAATAAAAAATCGTGCCAAGACTAAAACATAAGAAAAGGTTTAAAAACCTCCCAAGGCCAGTAAAGGTTGAAAAGATCCTAACACAAATAAAGGTTTAAAAGGCCTCTGCAGGCCATAAGTCTTAAAAACAAACGAAATAAAAGCCTATTCGGCAGATGTCTTAAAAAACATAACAAGATGATTCAGAAGAGCCCCAGCTCTTAACCTTCCTCAGCTCTGGAACCCTTCTCGACATCCTTATCCTCCTCGACTGGTTCATTCTCCTCGGCAGGGGCTCTTTCATCCGTCTCCTTGTCATCACCTCCCGAGGTCGTCTCGACTGGAGCTGAATGAGGACAGATTAAACATGTTGATCTCAAAAGTACATGAGCTCTCTGAGAGTTGAGGAAGAGGGAGTTTGTTAACCGAGAAGTCAGAGACTTGCGCCCTTTCGTACGCAGCAGTCGCTTCTGGCATCAGAGCCATTAGATGATTATACTCCTCTTCAGCATTCTTGATCTCGTTGACCAACATATCTTTCAGAAGAAAGATTGAGGTCTGGCGGCTAGGTCTAGCTTCCGAGATAAAGAATCTTCTTTCGAAAGCTGGGGGCAACTGTTGGGCCCGAATATGATCCGCTAGCTGACGATAATATCAGTTAAATGATAAGAACTGATAATGGGTCGCGATAGGCCCACCACAGATTAAATCCTTAAATGAAGCTAAGATGAAGCCGGAGGCTATGAGCTGAAAGTAGTTCTCGAAGAGGTCAAGGAAAAGAGGCAGCTCGCGGGACAAAGGAAGAGGCGCAAGACCCGGTCAAAGGGAAGCTGTTGCAAATCCCACAACTTACGGAGGATATCTCGGGAACCAGTTAGCAACAGTCAAAACTTAGCCTGAGAATATTTAAAGAAGAAGTGGATCAAAGAAGGAGAGGGATTGATTCAATCATCATAGGCACGAGCTTTCAAATACTTTATTTTCTCTGTTATCATCAAAAACATCTCTTGTAACATTTTTTTATCAAAACCATCAATAAAAACATACTTATTCTTCAAGTTCTAACGGGATTCAGCCCACGTTATCTTCCCTAATCTTAACCTGATCTAAAAACCAGGAGGTGAGTTTAATCCCTCACAGTGCTCTGATTCTCAACCTATGACCATGAATGTGAGATTAATCATAGCACCAAAGCCTCTGGTTTGGCGCTGTGGATGTTATTATTGAGGAGCTCTCTCAGGTCTAAGGTTATCAGCTCCTGGACCATCTCCATCGTTAGGCTGATGCTGGTGTTGTAGTATAGTGGTAAGTATTCCCGCCTGCCACGCAGGTGACCCGGGTTCGATCCCTGGCAACGGCGCCAATTTGATGCTAAGACTTTTCAAGGGTCCTTAACCAAATGATGTAGTATAAAAGATTGTCGAACAAATCCTAGATTATTCTAATGCAAAGGGTGTGCAAGACCATGCTTAATCTAAGTGGAGTGAAGTAAGAACTTGACTAGAAATTCAATAAAGCAATGATCTTCGTTTCTCAATATGAAGCAAGAGGACTCATGAGGCTAGGCATTTGATCTTGGGTGATGTAGATCCAATCTAAGGTGGCAAGCTATCAATCAAACACTTTCCTTATTCCTAGACACAATACTAAACAAGCTCTATCCCTAGATGAATTTTCATTTGCTAAATCAGCTCAAGCATCAAATCCCTTAGGTTGAATATTAATAAAGCAACCATTGTTAATAAGTCTAATAACAATCTTAGCACCTTTGACATCAAATCCCTTTGGCAAAGCCAGTTGAAAGAATTGAAGATTTGGTTCAGGTATTTCATCATACACCTTCCGGGCATGAAATGCCTAGGGATCTATTTTAGAATGATCAAGACTAAAATCGCATTGAAAAACCTCAACAAGCAAGGAAACAAGTAGATCTAACACTAAACACCCTAGACCATTTATTACTAACACTAAACACACTACTCACTAATAGACATGAATAACCAAAAAACCAAAGATAATTCAAGGTTGGACATGATTAGAGAGCAAAATAATCACACAACACAAAGAATATAGATGGAAAAGGATTCAAAATCCAAACTTTCTTTAAAGAGGTTTATGTTTTCTCAGAGAGAAAATAAGATAAGTCTCACTTAGGGATAATAAAAGTATTTATACTTAGGTTTAGAAAGCCCTAAAAACACTTAAAATGACAAAAAGGTCCCTATAAAATCATATTTTTGACCAAATGATGCTCACACCCAGGAATAAACTCATAGATCAACTCGGGTACTCTACCTCAGGTATGAAGCTTTTCCAGCGAAGCGGGGTCTCTACCCCCGGTGGTCCAACCCGGGTACGAGCCGTCTTCACTTCTCCTCGACCAACCCGAACAGGTAGGCTTACCCGGGTAGATGTATGTTGATATGTCTTCACTGATTCGATCATAAATCCTCCAATTTAGCTCCAAATGACTTGAAACCATTTCCGTTGGAAAGCTAACTCAATTTTGTGTGTCCCCAGAAAATCTTAGCAACATAAGACTTCTCTAAGGCCTCCGTCCATGTTCATCTTTCTACCCCTTTTGGATCATAATGATCCCAAACACCTCAAATAATTCCAAAGTACACTCTAACACCTGATAAAGACTCATGAATGCAATATGGATTCTAAAGATGCCTGATTCCTAATCATATGATTAAAATGCACATGATATGAATGCTAAAAACATGTAACTATACAAGATATCAACTCCCCACACTAATCCTTTACTTGTCCTCAGTAAGCTTTCCAAAAACAAGAGGAGGAGAGATATAAAAGTGGGAGCTTATAACCAAAAGAAACACTCATAGAACTCAACTTAACATCCTAAAGAATCATAGAAGATAGCATGAGAACACTCTCTTATTATAATCTAGCTTCTCTAGGCCTATCAATACTATTATGCCTCTACACAAGGTGCAATATTCATCAACCAACAAGTCCTCTAAACCATCCCTCACATTGATTCACACATACACAAACAAGGTGAATTCTCACAAATGGGCACGTGATCTCAATCATTTGGCTAGGCAAGCAACTGGTCTAATGTGAATGAAGAAGAGGGTTCAAATGCATCATTTTAAGTTGGTTTTCACTCAAGAACAAGGAGCTTGATCATTATGCAAATTTTATATAAGATTATAAGCAAGTTATGTGTACTTAGATCCATTCTCATCATTCTACAATTTTCCTAAGTGATCCTTAGTTCTACCCTCATATTACATCATCCCATAACACAAAATAATACCCATTTACATCACTCCCCCAATAAACAACTCTATTTTCCTTTTGACACAACCAACTAGGGACTTTCTATTCACTTTACTTAGATAATTCTCTTTTTATTTTCCCTTCCCCACTATCTTATTGGATCTTTCTCTCTTTTTTTTTTTTTTTTTTTGGGAAGGAGTCAAACAATACAATCTAGAGCTTTCTTTCTTTCACTTGGTCCCTAGTGTCTTTCCTTTCTTTTACACTCTCTTGTTCATCTTTCTTAACTTTCTCACATCCCAAACTCAAGAAATTAACATTTAGCACACATAACCCCACTCACCATCCTAGATGCTAGCTCAAAAGATGCCTTATGCTGGCAATAGATGAGAACAAATCTATGTTGCCTCCAATACTCTCAAGATTTTGCACATGAAAAGCTATCAAAAGAGGCCTCACTCATGCAAATCAATGATTGGTTTCAAAGAAGGGCTAGGGTTCAAGGGTATGGAAGTGCCATATGGGTTAACAAATAGTGGTAAAATGGAATAAGATAACCCAAATGTGTATGAGATCCATGATCAAGTATGCAAGTGCCATATGCAAGAGAGATTAAGTTCATTCAAATCTAGATTCAGGTTGGAGCTGGTTTTAAGAATAATGCCAATATCAAGCAAGCAGACATGTTTCAAGAAGAATTTTCAAGGCTCGAAGCATGCAAGGCTTTAAAGAGATGCCTAAGCTACTTGATATGTTTAGCTAGGGTGTCAATTTCAGTGCAAACAAGTGTTCTTTACAAAGCATTTTCAACAGCTGCTCCATATGCAAGTGAATGCAACCTATATGCTCTAAACTCAATCCTAAGAATGCAAGTGATGCAACTACATGATTTGTTTTGTATTTTTCAAAATTTTCAATTTTCTTTGGTTTTTCTGTGCATATATGTATGTACAATACAATGCATGAGACTCACAATCATCAAAAAAAATGATCAAATACTTGGTACCTCTCCCACACTTAAATCACATAGTCTCTGTGTAAGTAAGAGAGAGATACCCGATGAAAAGCTATATGCAAAGAAGGACTGGTATGTACAAGATTAGGGTGAAGGAGTACCTCTGATGGAGTGTTGGAAGAGGCAGTGGTGTCTAGGGAGCAATGTCTGGCCGCCTTTCACCTCAGCCCAAGGGTCTTTAAAACGAAAATTCTACTGATATGTATAGGGATAGCCATGGAACTTCCTCCCAAATGTTCGTGTTTTAAGTCCCTAGCTTGACTTTCCTTCGTTTGGCTAGTGAGAAGGAGGGTCCTTTCCACCTTCAAGAGTGATGGTAAGGACGTGATGATGACCCTTGCAATTGAGTATAGCTTAGACCTTCCTTTGTACTTGATTTTGTACTCATGGCTCCATCCTTAAGATTCATTGGCTGGAAAGTGAGAGTGTGTGGCTTCTTATCAAGAAGTGGAGGGTGAGGTTCTTTCAACATCTTCTTCTTGTTATGAGCAGCCTTTGTGGCTCCACTCAAATCCTCCCTTTTTTCACTTTTCAAGTGCTCAACACACAGCTCTTGAGATACGAGCCGTCTTCACTTCTTCCCGACCAACCCGAGCGGGTAGGCTAACCCGGGTACATCTACCCGGGTATGTTGATATGTCTTCAGAGATTTGATCATAACTCCTCCAATATAGCTCCAAATGCCTTGAAACCACTTCCATTAGAAAGCTAACTCAATTTTTCGTGTCTCCACAAAATCTTATCAACAGAAGACATTTCTAAGGCCTCCGTCCATGTTCATATTTCACCCCCTTTTAGATCACAATGCTCCCAAACACCTCAAATGACTCCAAAGTACACTCCAACACCTGATAAAGAATCAAGAATGTAATATTGACTCTAAATATTCCTGATTCCTAATCTATATGATCAAAATACACAAGATATGAAGGCTAAAAGCATGTAAATATGCAAGATATCAATTTCCCGAGAACTGGATATTAAGAGTTGGGGGCTGAGTAAATACCAGAAAACCTTCTTGGTATTGTGTTTATGGCGAGTAGAGTACCTTGACAAAGGTTAATTATAAATCATTCACATTTCTCAGATGTGTTTTCACATTGTGACTAAAAGATTAAAAAAAAATCTCAATTTACAGGAAGATTTAGGATCAAAAACGGAGGACCATGTTCTATATTCGAATTCGATCCTGTTAGATTTAATTGATTTGCTTTGGATACCAGTTTTTATGTTTTGTTTACATTTTTTTATATATCGGTTATATTTGGCAAGAAAACCCAACATTAATTTTCTCTGATTCATTTTATTATATCATAATTATATTTGGCAAGATAACTCACCATTATTAGTATTGGGCTTGGCATACGCATATACATATCTAATTTGGATCCCAACAACATAATCGCATTAGCGAAGCAACTGAAACGAATTAAGTATATAAATTAAATTATTTACTTCACTGCGAATTTTATATCATTTCTGCAAACCATAATATTTAGCTTTTCCTACATCTCCGTCATCCAAATCAAAAAGCTTTTGTAAGTTTTGATTTTTTTTTATTTATTAAACAAATAAAATTTATATTTATAAATATATGTTAGATCTTATTTCTATCGACGGTTATTTTAAATGTTTTTTTCCAAGATCATTATGTCTTATGGATTTGTGAAACTGTAGATTATCTAACTAAGGTATACTTCCGTTGTGGATTTATACGATCATTTTCTTATATATAAAAAGATAAAAAGATCGTGAGGAATATAGTTAGATCCCATTTCGATGGAAGTTTTTAGATCAATATGTGTTTCTAGAACATTATGCCTAATTTAAGAATGCTCATTGTAGGTGGTTCAACTTTTGTAGCCTATTTTTGTAATTACCAAAACCATTGACCCGTTATTTGGTTAGATCTTATTCCCTTGGAAGTTGATTTTATATTCTTATAGTTTCTTGAACATTAGGTTAGACTAATTCAACTGTTCTATATTTTACATGTGAGATGGCAGACAAGATGAACTTCGCAACAACTCAGGAGGCATATATGACGGGTAAAATGGAAAATGAAAACCATTACAAGGCTATTCTGGCGATGTTCAAGGTTCATACAATTGCTTTGGAAGCCAAGCATGCCGAGGAGATTGAATTTTTCCGAATTCAAGCAAAGCTGGAGTGGGTTGAAGACCTTATTCATCTGGAAGCTATGAAGGTTGAGAAGGCAAAGCTTGAGGCAGATTTGAAGGTTTCATAGGCGAAGTTGGATGAGTTTAGGGTTCATGAGATAGATTGGTTCAAGCTGGTGAGCCAAATATAGAAAGTTAACCCTTTCGATTTCTTAATCTTAAAAACTTGATCTATTTGTTGTTTCTGTTTAAGTGTCCTCCAGTTCTGAACTAAGATATTAGTTAAGTTTGTGGTGTAGTTAAAGAGCTTTGTTCATAGCTCAGCCTTTTAGTTAATGATTGGACAGTTGAGGGTTCAGATACAATTATAAATTTGTTGTCAGTAGTTGGTAAAACTGATCATTAATAGAAGATTCGCTGTTGAGAATACGTAACAATTGATTGAAAGAATTTATTCATAATAAATTGAATTAGAGATTTGTATACATGTGTTTTTTATTTATAACTAGAAATATAATATTAAATGTACATATGTTCAGTAATTTCTGGATATCCATTCGGATTTGGATATTACCCGTTCTGATTCAGATTTTCAAATTTTCTTAACTCACTATCCATTTGGATATTTTGCTACTTTAGTTGGAATTTTGGTTCGGGGTTTTCTATAACCAATTTATCTAGAACCGAATGAATCTTATCCAAGAATTAATCTGAATACCCAAAAGTCCTAGCCCTAGGTCAAGTCACGTCAAAATGTGTAAATTTAGAATTTAACAGTATTTTTCATATTTTATTCACTTATTTATCTAAATTAGGATCGGTCCGTCCTAAGGGCGGGATATACTTTTCTTGTAATCTAACTTATTATTTTGTATGATTTTGTGGGTTATGATTTTTGTGTGTTTAGAAAGTTTTAGGTGAAAAATGATTATATGTGATAAAGTATAGTTCGCATTAGCTGTTTCTTTATTAAAGATTCGTGGTATTGGTATGCGGCGAGGATTTCAAATGGTTTTATGTTGTTTGTTCTTACAAAAAATTCATTTTGTATCTGCTGTGTTATTTGTGGTTTGTAATATTTGGGTTCGAAAGAATTGGGTTCTGTATGTTACAAAAGTATTTATTTTATATGTTGAAATGATAGTCTTTCGACATGCTATTAGAATAGAAGTGGTTATTGCTTGAAGTTGAATTTCTTATTGAAAGTAGAATGTTATATTAAATGCGAAGAAAATAGTTATGCAAAACTAATTAAAATAAAATAAAAACATTGAAAAATCGAAAAATGTAAAAACTGAGTAGTGAGTGATGACTGTAAGACTATCACCGTAAAACAACACCAACAATATCTATATATTTATATAATTTATGAAAACAAAGTTGCCGATTTTATCAAAAGTTATTGACTTATTTCTAAAATATAATTCTTATGGTAATTTTACTTTGGATGATTCAAATATTATATATTGACTGACTTGATAGTATTTCATTATTATTTTTTGGTTTATTAGATATATATATATATATATATATATATATATATATATTTATAAAATATATAAATTTTATATTTAGTGATTTAGCATACATGTAGATGTAGATAATGAAGATGTTTGTTATTAAATTTATATTTATTTGAATTTAAAACTTTCATTTAAACTATTGAAATAGAAAATTATTAGATCGTTTTACTTTTAGAATTTAAAAATAATTCCTTATATACAGGAGTAATATAAAAAAAATGTAAATTTAGAATGGTGAAGTATCAAAATTTTCTTCCTTTTTAATGATTTGGCACAAAATAATGATATATATGTCTAATGCAAATGCTAAAGGAAAATAGATATCTAAATGAAGTACTCATAAAATCTATTCTACTGGCGCTACCTACCTATATAATGTCGACCCTGCTTCAACCATTAGAGACTTGCGACAATTTAGCTAGTACCATTGCACAGTTTTGGTGGAGCTCGAATCTCCCTGAAAGGGGTATACATTGGGTTAAATGGGAAAATCTATGTAAACCAAGAGAGGTGGGAGGAATTGGTTTCAGGATGATACATAAATTCAACCTGGCCCTGCTAGGAAAACAGCTCTGGCGATTAGTCCAAAACCCAGACTCTCTCGTAGCTAGAGTCCTCAGAGGAAGGAACTTTAGAGGTAGCACGCCCTTGCGGCTAAATAAGTCAGATACACCCTCATATGGATGGATGAGTATAATGGCGGCGAATCCGCTAATGCTTCTGGGGATAAGACAAAAGGTTCATTCTGGAAATGAGATAAGAGCATGGGAAGACAAC
The DNA here is from genome assembly GCA_026261945.1 of Hirschfeldia incana. Lineage (NCBI taxonomy): Eukaryota > Viridiplantae > Streptophyta > Magnoliopsida > Brassicales > Brassicaceae > Hirschfeldia > Hirschfeldia incana. The sequence goes on along the minus strand of JABCMI010000062.1, from coordinate 397,431 downwards.
TCGATACCGACAGTACCATCAAGACCAGCTAGATCAGTAGCACCAGTGCTACATCCAATGATGTCTGCACATGATCTTATGTCTGGGGAGCCAAAATCGTGGAACTTGGCGATGCTTGAAAATTATGTACACACAGATGATATCCCTCTGATTCAATCCTTGGCCATAAGTCAAAAGTTATCAACGGGATAGATATTGCTGGAGTTTCACTAAGAATGGGATGTATACTGTCAAATCAGGATATTGGGTTGCTAGAAACATCCTCGGGAGAGAAACAAGAGAATCTCAAGACGAACCGAGCATCACAAAGCTCCAAGCCTTTGCTTGGAAAGTACAAGCTCCACCTAAGCTAAAACACTTCATGTGGCAGGCTATCTCTGGACAACTAGCAGTAACAAGCAACCTAACACACCGCCATATGCAATGTAACAATCATTGTCCAAGATGTGGAGAAGATGATGAAACCATAAATCATGCCCTCTTTGAATGCACTGCAGAATTACAGACATGGGCACATGCTACAGCCCCAGCTCCACCATCAAGATTTCCCAGCGCAAGTCACTACACGAATATAGACTATCTCTTTTGGAGGAAAAATGATATAGCAGACCCGAAATTGGATAAAGACCCATATCCCTGGATCATGTGGTACATTTGGAAAGCAAGGAACGACAAATTATTCAAAGGAATAGACAGGGACCCTTTGGAAACTATCCGACATGCTGAATCAGAATGTCATGCGTGGTATGAAGCAAATGGTAGAAATGAAGAAAATACAGCCACATATACCCCATAACAGAGGATAAATACTGAAAATGTATGATAGATGGTTCTTGGACACATGACGCATTCTTCAGTCGTTATGGATGGACATGGAAAACAACAGGAGGTATAACACAACTTCTTGGAGCAAGGAACCAAAGACGGCGATTCTCATCTCTTCACTCAGAGCTGGAGGCCCTTATTTGGGCAATGGAATGCATGCTTCAACAATCGACGTGTCAAACCTTTGCCACCGATTGCAATGACCTAATCTCAATGATTAAAGACCCAGGAGCATGGCCCAACTTCTCCACTGAATTAGATGAGCTACAAAAGTTGAAGAGTAGCTTTCCATATTTCTTGATTATTTTTATTTCCCGTTCTGAAAATATATCATCTGATTCATTAGCTAAGATAGTGAGATCTTATCATAGGGACTTGTACTACATTGGTTGTTCTATTCTGGTCTGGTTTCCCAGACCACCTCAAGCTTGAGTAATAGATCAATTGTTCGTTGTAAAAAAAAATAGATATCTAAATGGGATAAACTTTATTAAAGAAAGAAAGAAGAGGGTTTCATTTTGTGGATAAATATTTTTTTGAAAAATTGTCTTTTATCCCAAATCTCAAATCTATCGTCCAAATTTTACAACAGTCCAAATCTAATTGTTTTCTTTACCAAATATGTATTAAGATCTTTCTAAAGCTTATAATCTGTTTTGGCCAATATTATCTAAAGTCCATCTTAAATAATCAACCCAATATGTAACAATACTAACCCACAAACATATATTTTCTTAGAAAAGAAAACCTAAATCTAACTCTTTACGGTTGATTTTTTTTCTCTGCTGCCGTCATACATCTCGTATCTTCTCTGCATAGAACCTAGATCGTCTTTTAACCTTCCCTTCTTGCTGTTTTTCCTAAATCTCAAAAGTTTTCTAAAGCCTTAGTCTGTCTCCACTTTCTTCCTTAATCCTAAATCCTATTTTTATTGGGTTTCCAGATCTACCTTCGTTTTCCTTTTTTCATCCCGTCCTCTTCACATCCTCCGCCGTGATATGCTCCTCGCTCGCTGACTACCCATCATGGTTCATCATAAAGTTTCCCTATCTTCAGTTGTTGAGGGGGAGGACGCCCTAAAGCAGTACTCTTAGCAATGATATTGTTTCCAACTCGCACCATATCTCCCCAGAGATTCTCAATCATACGATCCAAGCAGCTCATAGATCATTCGAGAGCATCTCAATGAATTTAACGAAGGATACTTATAATTTATAGAGCAAAATGAAAGAGTAGATTCATTTAATGAAGGATCGACCGTTATTGAAGATGCATGAATCCCGATTAAAAGAATTCTTACCGAATAAACAATGGTGTTGGCTCCTATTACGCTTGAGTGACGCAACAAGCTGGTAACTTTTAAAAACGACTATCTTTTATTAATATTGGGCTGAAATGATCTGAGGAAAACATGAAGTCCAAAGAATAAGCCCGCAAATATGAATCAGACAACTTTAATGAAACGACGTGATTTGGGTGGTGGGACACGTGTCACACTTAGGTGAGTCGACTTTGTGACATGGCATCCTATGTGGCTTCATCAGAAGGGAGTAAACTAAACTTTATATAAATAGATTATTTTCGGCGGTTGTTGCGGTTGACCGATTTGTATAATTTGTATATGAATATTTTTCCCACATAATAAAAAATATTCAAAGTGTAAATTATTTGGTAATATCATTTCATTTCTCGAGATTTCAATTGAAAAAGACAAAGTTGTGTTAATTTCTTTAGTACATCTATGAATAATAACTGTATATAAATATTTTTCCCACATAATTAAAAAAATATGTAAAGTAGCAGCTTAAAGTTATGATTTTTCCCATATAGATTCTGATAGCATATTTTATGTAATCTGGTATGTGACAAAACTTTGAAAAAAAAAACTGGTAACATTGTAACATAAAATACAAAACAAAATTGTAACACAATTTTGCATAAAACATAACATTTTTGTCTCTCTCTTATTTCGTTTCTCTCTTGAAGCAAAACCTTATAATAAACCCAATCATATGGGTTTGAAAAGAAAAACCTTTTAGAACAAAAACTAAATCAGAGTTATTTATTATATCAATATATTCTCTCATAAATTTGCAATTTTTTAGACACTTTACTTAATAATCAAACTAAACTTTGACCCGCACGCCCGTGCGGGTGTTACTTTTCTTATATAAAAAAGAAATACTATATAAATATTTTTAATACTATTAATATATAATATTTATCATATTACATATTCGTTTTAGACATCACATAACATTTTTATTGTTTGTATTTCTTTAAACAGTTATTTAATTCCTTAGTTGTTTATTTATATGAATGTATTTGTAAATTGTAAAACCTTGGAATCTAAATTAAAAAAAATAAATAAGAATATATATATATATATATATATATATATATATATATATATGTATATGTATATATATATAAATATATATATATATATACACATAATATTATATAGTATTTGTTATACTGGTTCAACTCTTATTTATTTTTCATATAATTTCACTATAAATCCATTTGATGTATATGTATATATATATATATATATATATATATATATATATATATATATATATATGTATAACTCTAATGAACCAATATTATTTATAACTAAATAAATTGGCCAGTGTGTAAATTAGAATAAACATATTAACATAGCTTCCAGATTAAATGCCTAAAATTATTTACAAAGTAAATAAATGGGCCTCAACTTTGTATTTCATGTAACTAAACCCATCTTGAAGTTTTAACTATTTTTTCGGGAAACATTATGAATATTTTGTTAGTTAATTATAATATTTGTAAGGATTGGCAGAACGTGATTACCAAGTTAAGTATAGTTGATCAAGAATATTTTGTTACTTAATTGATATTCGCCTCCGATATGATAACTGCGTTGAAATAGAAATTCTTTTGGAAAGTTATTGAGTTTAGGAAACTAATAAATTATTGATTCTGACTTTTTGGTGTTAATTGTCATTGATTTAGTTATGATCATTAGTATCACGAAATTTATGGATTGCTATAGATAAGGAAAATAACAATTTCTGATAATATCTTTGGAAACTAAAACAGAACTAATCTAATCTATCTAAACCAAGATACTAATATATCGGTTTGACCACTCATAATATATATCAGGAGCATAACCAAACAATAGTAAGATGAGAAACAATTATTTGAAAATTGAAAGTTTTGGTAATCGTGATGTATAATAGATCGGGATTATGTGATTAAGTATTTACACATCTGTTTTTTTAGTCAACTGATACAGTATATTAATTTTTATTCTACAGAAGAAGCATATTTTGGTATGGTAATACACATGATTAGATTACGTCCGGTTTGTTTCGAGCTAAAAAGTAAGGTAGGTTAATTTTAAGTTACTGTTTAGTAATTAAATAAAACTATTAGATCAATGGCGTTCCTTTGTAATTATTGTGGAAAACTAAGGGGGAAGTACTATTTGTACTTCTATTTTAATATTTTAGATATTCGATATCTTAAGAGTACATCTAAAGGCTTACAAACAAAAAAAACAATTAATTTAAAGGTTAATCGTGTATAAAATATTGTGGTTTAGATTTTGTTACCTAATTATATTTATCCTTGATAACCATTAATCTATAAACTGGATACCCTAATCGATTCATTTTGTTTCCTTCATATATATAATATAAACATTAGTATGTTCCAGTCATCTATATGACGTCTCTTGGAAAACACCAAATATGAGTGTTCTTCCAATTCTAGGTTGGTTTCTTTTTACATTTTTTTAATATATATTAACAATTACGGTTTTTGATGGTAGTGTTTTGTTTATCCTTAGCACAATATGATTTATGATTTATTATTATTATTATATTTTTAGTTATAGAATCTGAGACTACCAAGAAGATGGTGTTGCCATTTCATATTCCCGATTTAGCAGTCGAGTTTGATAGTTGTTACGTACCAACCTTGACTATTTCGAAGCTCAAATTCATTTCATGGATGAAGTGTAACGCTATTTATGCACAAGCTTAGCGTTATCTTCATACGGAATTCCCTACTGCTTTTGTCTGGGATATTAAAAAAATGCGATTGGAGACCTCGGCGTAGGACTTATACCAGTGGATCTGTCATCGCTAAATGTCCAGATTGTCTGAACGAAATTTACTGCTTACAATGATCTTATGACTGTTAATTGTGTTGTTTATCAGACCTTCAGAGATGCTTGCACGGCATTCGTTTTGTATTACAACCATCAATCGCATATTTTCTATTATTATTGTCCTACTTTTTATGTTTTTTCTTTTGAATTTAAATGCATAACTAGATTTTGACCCGCGCTTTCAAAGCGCGGATTTGTTTCCTTTGTCAATTTTTTATTTGTAACGAATGTATTTCAACATAAAATATGTATCAACTGTTTTAATGGTTTTTTTAAGATTTGTATTTTTGAGGTTTATCGGGTTAATTTTTTATTCATTATTATTCAAATTTACAACAGATTTGAGAAATCATATGGAGTTTCAAGTTATAAAACGTTAGTGCTAGGAAACTGGTCATACCCTTTCGGTCTGACCGTCTCGCCATGGTTGAGTAATTTTTGTCTCAAACATTTTACATGCATGACCCATAAGAATAAAATATTACACATATATCCGCTCAGCTTAATTTTGCGGATAATCTGCAGGACCCGCATATATTTTTTTCATTATATATTCCTTTGTCAAATTTTTTGTAACGATTGTATTTCAACATAAAATATGTATCAACTGTTTTAATGGATTTATTAAGATTTTTATTTTTTAGGTTTATTGGTTTAATTTTTTTCAAAATTATATATAAATATGCAAAATATTTGCAATTTCATGTATATATATATATATATATATATATATATATATATATATATATATATATATATATATATATATATATATATATATATATATATATATATATATATATATATATATATATATTATTCAGATTTACTACAGATCATTTTACATGCATGATCCATAAGAATAAAATATTACACATATATCCACTCAGCTTAATTTTGCGGATAATCTGCAGGACCCACATATTTTTTTCATTATTTTGATGATTAAAGAAGTTTATATATATATATATATATATATATATATATATATATATATATATATATATATATATATATATATATATATATATATATATATATATATATTAATTTTCATTATTTTTCGAATTTTTATCGAAAATGGTATTATTATTGTTAAGAAAATTTTCAAAAAAATAATTTTATTTTGTGGGTTGGTACCGCAATTCAATTTCAACTCACCCCCACCGCCACATAAAATAGATGTGACCCGCATCCGCGATTTAAGTAGTTTTGAAATATAAATTTTTTTCCTAGTATCTCTTACTTTTAAACAAAAAAAAATAATAATGTAAAATATGTTTTGGATATACTTTTAAGATGGTTGAATATATTTAAGAAATATATGTAAATTTTGAAAGCCCGTGTATCTTTATTCTTTTTAAGTTTTTAAAATATTTTGTTATTTTTTGGAGATTATGTGTTTTTATGAGATAACTTAATAGTTTTTATGTGTATGAAAACACTATTACTTAAAAGATGATATATAATCATTTGTTGAGATGTGATCAGCACAAAAGAGGTTATCGGCCATAACCCTAACCACTTGAATTGATTAATACGTTCTGATGCCATTGTTATTTTTTTTTACATTCCGTAGCCATTATCCCATGTACTATTAGACCTGGGTAAGATCACAGACATAACATTTTAATTAGAACATTAAATGTATATGAAAACGCCTTTTTCAAAAAAAAGGTATATGAAAACAAAAGGCAGACATGTCAATTAATAAATTCGAAGTATCCTTATATAATGAGTTGAGGATATGTGCCTATTTTGTTTAGCTTGTTCGGTTTTTTACATTTAGAAATTTAATTAAATACCAATATATTATTGTTAAATATCTATCATTGAATATATGGTAACAATAACTCAACGTTATTTACTTTATACAGTTATATATTTTTTTAATATTCTCAGTTATGAATATTAATCATTGAATATCATATAGTAATTCTTTGGCCGAAATTAATATATTTTTAACAATATACTTGTTTCCAATATGGTCAACCATATAAAGATATAGGGATTAATTAAGATATGATTTAGAAAACATAAAACAAAATCTCGTGAATATCTCTACTATACTCTCTTTATCATATCAAATTAGATTAAATACAATATATTCTGTTGAACAAAATCAAGGTAAAATCATAAATAATTAATATATATATATATATATATATATATTTAAATAAAATATTAATAAGTAGAGAATAAATCAAGAAAATCGGTAGAGAATAAATTAGATATATCTATTTATGTATTAAATCTTTATTCAAAATCCGGAAAAAATGTGGTTGATTTTTTATTCCAATTTTATAAATGTTTAAAATATTTTAAGTATTAACTGTAAAATTTATTATATCAAAATATAAATTCTAAAATTAAATTTGATCTCACACTTTGGTAACAATATATGTTTAAAATATTTCCAAGTAAAAAAATGAACTAATTACTTACGTACTAAATAATAACAAAGAAGTATATTATTGGTAATGTAAATCAAACTTAATTAATTAACTACTGAATAATAAAAGAAAAATTAGGGGTATAGGTTTGGGGGTTAGATTCATAATTTAGGGTTTATATTTTGATTTAGGGTTTATATTTTGTGTTCTGGGGTTTAGATACATTTGTTAGGGATTTATCCATCACCAAAATTAAATAAAAAAAACTTACATATATTGACAATAAAAAAATATATTGTATAAAAATATATTTTCTGCATCATGCTATTACCACTCATGTTGTTATTACCGACAGCTGGTTGCTCAACACACACACAAAGTAAGCCTTGATCAAATACAAAACTATAGTTTCAGAGAAAATCAACATATGTAATTACCTAACTTATCGAGTAGACATATTGTAAACTGTTATCTTGTGATGTTTTAAGCCTCTCTTCTTCTTCTTCATTGATCACCTTAAGATTCTGTCCAAAGCATAAATAAATGAGAAAATTCTTAAACTATTCCTCCATCCTTGACGTATACGTATACTTCATATATGTAGGGCTAAGGTTACCTCTCACGCAAGTAACCAGCGTTGGCAAAATAGATGGAAGCATCAATCTCCAAGATTAGAAGTCCAGGAACGGTTCTTGAGTAATGATACTGCTCAGTGCTTCTAATCTTGAGTTTAGTCCCTGCACAACACACATAGATTGCCAAGTTATTTAGCAAAGAAAAAATCATTAGGATGCAAACCAATAAACCTAAAAGACTAAAGGTAATAACTAAATAAACACAACACACAAACAAAAAAGAAGAAAAAAAATTAATACGACTAAGAAAACGGTTCAATCGACTATTTATATAGTTGATTGTTAGTCAGGTTGGATAAGAATAAATTTCAAAATATCTTGGTTGTCAAGTTAAAATCTAAATAATCATTTATTTAAAAGATGTTTGTTACGAAGATATGGGAAGTCTTATATTTGAAAATTTGATTATAGTATACTGATTTATTATGCATAGAATATTCCTATTTTTTTGTAAATTTTATTAAAATAAATATACTGTTATAGATTTATTATTAGGAATAAATCGTGGTTTGCATTAAATCTAAAGTATTCGAGAGGGGAAACATTCAAAATATACTCGTTGAAGCTTTGATGTTGATGGAATTTCATTATCAATATAAAAATATTTGGTAAATATACAGTTTAAGAAATGAAAATCAGTGTGTTGTACCAATTAAAGTTTCTTTAAAAATATTATGTTCCATCGTTTGATACAATTATTTTGAAACTTGGAGAGAAAGATGATCTCTTTATTATCGGATCTTACTAATAAGTTGGGATTACTATTTGGATAATCTTATTTAAATCACAATATCTTATTTCTATATACTACCATTCACATTTATTGTTAAAAATATTCATGGATTTATTTTGATCTCTCCCCGAAATATGTGTGATCAAACAGAATAAATAGTTAAAACTTGGAGAGAAAGTTGGGGATCATCTCTTTATTATCAGATCTTACTAAAATATTAGTATTAATATTTGGAAAATCTTATTTAAATCACATTTTATGTTTATCCCATTTCCATTTCGATACCAACTAATATGTCGATTTTAATTTTGAATATTTCTTTCTATAAAACATTCCATCAAAATCAAGATGGATTATTAAAGATATTGAAAGCCCATTCGGTGTGTAAATAGAAAAGTAATGTTTTTCTTGAGCCTGCGATTTTAGTGGTTGCTAAATGAAAAGCCATGTTTTGTAAATATCTTGAAGATGTTAATGAAAAACTATGTTTTGTAAATAATTTTGAGAACGTTTTCTAATTCCGCTGAAATTTCAAGAACAGGTTCACAAACAGTTAGCTGCTTTAATAGTATAGATAATTAATAAATTTTAATTGCATGTTGATTTTTGTGTGTGATGTTGATCTATCTAGTTGAAGTAAGTTGGGTTTTTCTCCTTCTCATTATGAACCTGTTTTCAGTTTGAATGAATTGCATGTTAGCTTTGAGTTCTCTTTGGCTCATTTTGGGTCTCGATCTTCGGCCTTCTTGATCTCTCAAGAATGGTTGAACTCGTTTATGAGTTGTCTCGCTCCTTGTCATCAACCAAAAGATTTGATTGGGTTCTTGTCTTTCGTCTTGCTTCATCTCGGCATCTCGTGACGTTATTTCTTTGTCAACTTCATATCTCCGTCAATGCCATTCCGGTTGTCGAGTTAAGAGCTTAAAATGTTCTGTCTCTTGAATTCTCTATAAGAGGAGTCACAAGCTGGAGGTTTTAGCTTTGGATGCATCCTCACCTTGTGTCTTTCAAAGGGGCTCTATTCAAGTCATCAAGCTTTCTTGTTTGGTTCCTCACTTCTTCTAGTTTCGATCAGTATGTATTAAGGATGGTTCCTTTTCTCCCATGTATGGGCTGATGTTTTTGGGGACCTTTTGTTTGGTTCGTCGGACTGTTCTTACCGGGATTATGGTAATCGCCGGTCTATGTATTTGGTTTTTGTTGATCTTAATAAAATAGTGTTTAAGAAAGTTCTAATATTTAAAACAAAAAATAAATTTACTTATAAAATCCAAAACGAAGTATACCTAAGGCTTAGAACCACAGAGGTTCAATAAAATTGAATCTCTCATATTAATCACATACATATAATATATGTACTATAAATTTCTAAATATGTAATTATCAACCGGAATTTGGCCAAAAAAATCATGAACTTTGCACCAATTGCGAAAATAAAGACGAACATATTGGCTGGCCAAAAAAACATTGAACTATATCTATACTATTAAAACAGCTGACTTTTCTGAACCTGCCCCTGAAATTTCAGCGGAATTACCAAACCTTCTCAAAATTATTTACAAAACAGGGCTTTTCATTTACATCTTTGAGCTATTTACAAAACATTGCTTCTCATTTACTAGCAAAAAAATCACAGGTCCAGGAAAAGCACTTCTTTTCTATTTACACACCTAATGGGGTTTCGATTTATGTTTAGTAACCCATCTACATTTCGATATAATTTTTTATGGAAACTGAAATTCAAAATCAAAATCGACATCTTAGTTGGTATTTAGTATATTCTGTTTATCTGTTACAAACGGAATCATTAATCAATATTTTCCATTCTTCGCACATATTTTCGGAAACAAGATTTCGTGAGTTAAATTATAGATCGCACATATGTAGATTTCGTGATTTAAATTATAGATCCCACATATTTTCGGAAAGGGTTCAAAACAATTCCATGAATATTCTTAATTATAAATACCAATGATAGTATATAGAAATAAGATTTCTTGATTTAAATTGGATTTTCCAAATACAAATCCTAACTTATGTTCGAATCTCCAATAATAAAGAGATGGTCCCCAACTTTCTCTCCAAGTTTCAACTAAAACCTAAGAACCTCTCTTTAAATCTAATATTTTATAAATATCCATCAATATATCCTCATTCAAACCCACACCTTCGAACAAACCAAGAAACAAAAGAATGGCTAATAAAATGCAAATTCAATCATCCAGAGGTCTTGATGATAATGTTGCTGCCGTCGAGGAGTTGAAACCATAGAAAAACACATGGTTCGTACATGTGAAAGTTCTACATGCTTGGAAACAAATCATCTAATCTGTGGAGACCATGAAATTTATCTTTGCTGATGACAGTGTAAGCATTCATGTTTTCGATGAGAATATGGTTTATGTTTTATTTAACATTTTGTTCAGGTATACTAATATTTCCATTTCATATGTCATGTTTAAGGGACACAAAATTCATGCAACATGTAAAAGGACATTGATTGAAAGTAAGACGAGGCTTCTTATAGTTGGTTTATGGCGCTACATCCGGAATTTTCAGATTGCTCCTGCTGGTGGAGCATATCGAACCACCAATCATTCCTGGAAGATGAGTTTCAATCAAACCGCCGTTACTCGATCTAATCACGTTAATGACGAGTTGTACCTGTATTTGACCAACTTTCAATCCGTATTGTCTGGAACACTCGTTGAGAATTTCCTAATTGGTAAACGTATACTATTTTTAGCATTTTTGCTGCTTAATATTATCGAATAACTCGGTGCTGACATAGGCATTTTCATTTCTTACATATGTCTTGGGTCAAGTTATGGATTGTGGTGATGTTGAAACCATGCAGTGTACTGGGGGAAAGCAACGAAAAAAACTAGAGTTCACTCTAAGCGATCTCAAATAAGTCATCCCTTATTTTTTTAGGAACAAATTTTATGAATCGAGGAACATTATATTACTAACCTATTTTCACAAATGTTTATAGTGATACCCATTTAACATGCTGCATATGGGAAAACTTGGCGGACAAACTCCGTTCTTCAATTAATCAAGAAAATGGAATGGTTACTATGCTTCTCAGGTTTGCTAAGCTTGAGATATTTAGAGGTAACATAATTTGAGTGATTAATCATTTAACACAAACCAATACCATCCATTTTTTTATTTACACTTAGAGTTTTTTGTTAACTTATAGGAGAACTGAAAATCTCTAATGCGTTTGATGCTTCTGTAATGATGCTAAACCCTCCAATACCTGAAGCCTATTTAAAGTTTTCTAAGTCCATAAGGCTATACTCGATTCTATTAATTCACACATTAAACTAAGTTTTCCCTTTCTATTCTATGTAGGATCAACGATGATGACATGACTCTAACTTCATTCCAGAGTAATGACGACTCTCAAGATGACAACAACAACCGAGTTGGAATAGTGGGTAAGCGTTGTCAGCGTGATAAGTGGTTACTCTTTCCCACTAAGACCATCTATGAAATAATAACCTCATCTCAAGTAAGCATTTATATGAGTTAGATATATGAAATAGTTGAGTTTTTTCCTTTGTTTAATAGTTTGTGAAATCTATTATAACTGTAGGTTGAAAAATGCTTAGTTAAGTGCGTAGTTTATGCCATTGACATGGATTGGTCATGGTATTATTTTGGGTGTAAATCTTGCAACAAGAGAGTGCTCAAAACTGGAACAACGATTAAGAAATTGAATGGTAAAGAGATCATTACTCATAATTGGTGGTGTGAGGAATGCAAAGACGGTGTCATCGATGTTTCACCAAGGTTTTATTTTAAATTTGTCTGACTTCCTCTAATAGTTCAACTAATAATAATTTCATCTATTCATTTGTATAAACTATTTCTGGATTTTGGTTGTAATAGATTCTGGCTGCACTTGATGGTCATTGATGATTCAGGCATCTCGAAGATAATGATCTTGGATTGTGTTGCTAACGAATTGTATCTGAAATTCCAAAAAAACTCCTCAATGGAAGCTGGGAAGAGGTAACAAAATGTACAAAAATGAAATTTTCATATTAGTGTAATATATTTATACTTTCTGATATTAAATATTTATTCAGCTTCAAGATCCAACCTTAGTACCAGATTGTATTACTGATTTGGTTGGCAAAGAGTTCACATTTGGAGTCTATATTGACAAATAAAATGTTGCTTAGGGAAGTGAAATTTATAAGGTGGGAAAAATCTATAAAGATAGACTCACTTATGTTCATGATCCAATCACACCAAGTCTATCGAGCAAGCATTTGACAATAACCAGTGGTGAAGAGGTACCATTATCTAGACTCCAATGCATATTGGATACAATACATTTGATATTTCTAATTATTCAATTGAGCATAAATATTTTTGGTACATGATTCTGTCAACTTAAGTGAGAGTCAAGAACACATTTATGCTAATTCTACACCCTCCAGTGAGAGGAAATAAGAGGAGATTAGTGAGCTGATTGACCCCAGCTCAACATCCATGAAACCATGCAAGGTCGATCAAGATTGAAAAGGTCGAAGAGGCGAATAAGAAACGTTGAAGTATCCGAAATACAATTCGTTTGTAGTTGTTTTTCAAATAAGATCTTATATTATTTTTCATATATCTCTCTTTTATGCATGGTTTTATTTGAAATAATTTATGAAACTTAATTTTTTATATTAATCTTGGAGGTGTTTTTCAATTGTTGTAATCAAAAGAGTAACCACTTATAAATTTTGATCATGTTCAATTAACCAAACTCATCAAATTCGATAAAATTCATGTTTCGAGAAAGAATACTGCATAAATTCAAAGTAATCATGATTTTGGTATGACAATACATTTATTAGTTTGACTGAAATAAATATCTATAGGTATATACTTTCTATTTATTGTTAATGATTATTCGTATTATAAATTTTAATTTTAAAAATATTGTAACAATAAATAAAGATATTTCTATCTCTCGAAATCCCTAATAACTTTTCATCCTATATATAGGAGCATTCCACGGTTTGTGAAGAAAACCCTAAAAACTTATGACTCCTCAAACTTGGTCTCTTCCGTTTCCAAACAAAAGTAAGTTTCTCATCTTCCTCATCTCCCTCATTTTTAAACGCTTAATATTCATAGTTTACGAATGAAATATAGCCTTAGATAGATTTCCACTCAGTTAGATAATTCGTGTAGTTGCGTAGTTTAATTCGTTGATCTATCTTAGTTAGTTTGGATTTTGTTCTTTGATGAGTTTGGAATTCCGTTTGTGAACCTAACCATTTTTGTTAGTGAATGTCGAATATATACGAATCATTGTATGGATTTTCTTTGTTTATATGGACATTGAACCTAATTATTTTTCTTTTATATTTTTAAAATGGTATAATATTCTATAGATCCGATCTTGAGATTATTTTTCATATAGAAGTAATAATTGGTTTTTCTTATTGTCTTCTCCAAACTTTGTCTCTCCATTTTCTTTTGTGTAGATTTTACAACTGTTTTGTATAGATATTCTTCTTAACAGAAAACTTGAACCGTTTTTTTTCTTATAGATCTGAAGCTGAGATTATGTTTCTATATATTTAGTAAATGATACATTTTAAAATATATAAACATTTGAAATTTAAATGCTTGCAGAGTACTCCATGGCAAGTTCACGCAATCTTAAGATGAAGGAGCCGATCGTTGATGACTCGTGATCAACCTTTGACGATGGTTTCAAGGAACCCAAGTTGGAAACCACAGTTCACTACCGTGCTCTCCTTCGTATCTATAAGGAGTTTCATGATGCTGTCAAGGCCAAACACTTTGAGGAGTGTGAGGTGGAGAGACATGAGGGAAATCTTGAGATGCTCAAGCAATTGGAGAAAGACGCTGATCCTGTCAAGGAAAAAGAGAGGGTCAAAATGGAGCTGCAAATTGCACAGGAGAGGATGGAAGAGGTGAAGGTGCCAAATCCCGATTGGTGCAAGTTGGATGAATCTTGGTTGTACGATTTATCTCTGTTCTAAGTCACTGCCCCCTATCTTTGAAATTTTTAAAATTTCCGTTGAATAAGTTCCGATCAAACTTGATCGGTTTATGTTTAATTATGTTTTATTTTGAACTTTTTCTATTAATGTTTAATTAAGTTCAGTTTCCTTTTTATTCCTCTATAATTTTACTTTCGTTTTTAACTATATTAATTATTTGATCAATAATTAATGCTTTATTATATTTAGCATACAACCCGATAATAATTTCAATTGTGAGATTGTATGATCCATTTGGAATATTAGGAATATTCACTTACACAATATCTTTTATTTCTATATAGTGATGATGATATTTTGAAGTGACAACACATATATGAAATGATTGAAAGAGGGTTACCAAGATACTCAAATTGCATGCAAAATCGAGAAAAAGGTTTTTCATATGACATATCTTATTTGATCCACTTACAAGATATTTGATTATAATGAATGATTATAGATAAATATTTATTTATTATTAGTATCTATATAGAAATATAAGATTTTTATAAACAATTAATACGTATATAACAATATAAGTATTAATTAGCATCCATATATAAAAAATCAGTTACTTTGTTTAGCTCAACCAATTTTATTGAGAATATATAGCCAAATTATTTAAACATCTGAAAATTGAATCTATATAAGTATTGTAAAACAAGATCTTCTCGCGGTTATATAGGATATTCAATATAGAAACACTGATTTAAATTAAGTAACTACTAATTTAAACAATAAATTAATCCGATTCTCATGAGAAATGATTGAAAATGTGTTAAAATATTAGAAAACATTTTTAGGTTATCAAGACACTCAAGTTGCATGCAAAATCGTGAAAGAAGTTTTTGATATGACATATCAATATTTTGAAAAATGGTTTCTTAACTAATCGTGAAAGATTATATATTGCAGAATATAATGATTTCTTAACCAATAAGATCTTATATATAATGATCAGTATCTATATATCAATATACGATTTCTATAACTAAGTAATACTTATTAGACCAAGTTTGACCATTTTCCCAAAACCAAATCTATACTATTTATCATAAGATCTTCTAAGAATATATAGGGTCATGAATATATATAACATTTTAGCATTAAATTTGAAAAGTCTAATTTATACAAATATTACTAACTTTTTGAAACTTGATTTTTATAGTGTCAAAGTATATTATATCCCAAAAAAAAACTTTCACAAAATTCGCCAAAATTCTTTGCACGAAATCGCTCATTATAATCTGTAACCTATATTTGTCACCTCCCTATATAAGTGATTTTTCCCCATATCTCACGGTAAATAATCAACTACTATGGCTATAGTTACAAACAAACAAATTACTTTGTTGAATGATATCAACCCAGTTAAACGGACTTGGAAGATTGAAGTCAGAGTCATTCATGCGTGGGTACAACCGGAATGGAAAACCAATCGATACTCATTCGAGTTCATTCTCGAAGATAAAATGGTATAGTACTGTTCAAGCTATTTGTTTTATTAATATAACTACAATACAGAAATAATTAATCCATGTATGTTATTACCTATTGTAGGGATGCAAGATACATTGTACGTGTAAGAGTCTCTTGCTTGCTCGTGTTACTAATTTGCATGTTGGTCAATGGAGCTTCTTGGAGAATTTCTCCGTGGTTCCAGCCGTCGGGATGCACAGAAAAACCACCCATCATTTCAAGATATCCATCATAGATTATACAATCGTCACCAAGATTTCCCCAACTAACTTTGAAAAGGTAACTGACGCATAACAAGCTAGTAGTTTTATATTTAAAATTATTATTTTGACCTTGATGTATAATTCTTATTATACCAAACTTATTTTAAATTTCTAGATGAGTGATCATAACACAGGCTATAAATCTGGAGATGCTTCAAGTTCTTCTTCATTAAAGCGTAAGGAACGACTTGGTGAAAGTTATGACATGAATAATACAGCAAAGAAGTTACGTGATAACAACAACACATTTGAAGATCTAAAGGAAGATTAGTTTTGTTTTATTCCTTTTGTCATGCTGGTTTCAGAATTTTTAGCTTTTTTTATGAATTTCAATTTGTGTTTTTTAGTACGCTTCATCTATATTGTTATGTTTTTCAATAAAATTGGCGTTTCATACTAATCATGGTTACTGATGTACAACTCCATTTTTCGTGACAAAAAAAAAAAAAAAAGATGTACAACTACATTCAAAGCGAAGACCTAACCAGCATGACTAATATGTAACACTCTTGGTTAATCAAAATAGTATACTACAATAGTATACTTTGTTAAACCAAAATCGTATACTACAATATTATAACATCATAATGATAAAAAAGAATAATAACTGAATTGGAAGAACAAAAAAATTATTAATGGAATCACGTAGGAAATATAAAATATGTTTGTGGAACGTGTAAAAAATAAAAACATATTCATAATCAGTTTTGTAAATATTTTTGATCAGAGATCCTGCTAGATTTTGTTAACAATTTTGGACTTATATTATGCTAAATAATATATTTCGAGATATTGAAACCCGATTTTTAGTTCATCTTTGTTAACCTATATGGATACTCAATTTTATTACCTACCCATTAATACACAATTTACGTAATTTCTATTGTTGCAGAATTTCAATGAAGAAAATGAACAAAGACGTCCATTTAGGAACACAAAATATCGTATCAGCCCAAAAGAGAAAAGAGAGAATATAGCCAGGACAAAAGAATCCGCGAATACACAGACATGTAGTACGAGCACGAACAAAAATTCAACTTCTGTGCCCTGAGCAAAGTTTCTCCTAGGGTTCTAGCTGATATCTCCAACATTCATCCGCATTACAACAAATCGTCGCCTATTGGTTTGGTTCTTGAATTACTATCAGTGTGGTGTTTTAAGAATAAGATTTATTATCATTTTTTTGATTTATGTTTTCCATTTCAGATAATTATAATGAAAGTGATAAAAATGGTATACCAAAACGATTTAAGAGCAACTCTAATAAATTCTTGAGTAAGTATAAATCATAGTTGCATCCTTAAATATATGACAACAAATATTGTGTCCAAACATTTTTTCTTAGTGTTTGTTATTTTATAGACTTTGACCCCGTGTTATGTTTATAAAATTAGCGCCAGGAAGCAATCAAAGTACTGTCAGCAATAATATTGGAGGATGTGACAGCATCTCTAACCCCAATCTTAAGAGACAGAGATCTACAATCAGGAAAGGCTCTGGCAGTACACCTTCTTCTTATTCTGAAATGGAAAATTCCGCAAAAGGAGTTTTCCTATCTGATATTACAAATATAAGTCCTACCGTCAGCACCTGTCTGCCGAAGCACCAATCAACTTTTACAAGTGGTTCATGTCTTTCAAAAATATCTACCAAAGGTGTAAATATTTAAATATAGATTTGCTCACTATTTTAACACATTTTGACAGTGAGACTGTCCACGTTTTTGTTTTTTAGACAAAAGGAAAAGGAAGGTTGTTGTTGGAGATAACAAGTTAAAGAGTAATCCTAAAACCAAGAGTTGTAGGAAAACATTGGAACAACAATTTGATGGTTGTCTAGATGATTCGTCGAGTGAAGATGAAGACGATCAAGGATACCAGTGCTTTTACGAAGGTTTAAAAGTTTTTTCGTAGTTTAATTTGCCGAATTTGAATGTACTTTAAATTTTTGACTACAATTTGGCGGGTTTTTTTTTTGAAAATATGCAGAAGAATCGGAATTATACAAAGACTAAGATTACGACTGCAGTAGCGAAGAAAGTGACTCATTTGATCCAATAGAGTCTCCAGACTGTAATCAGAGATCATCCAATGTGTTTCCAAACGAGACATCTTCATCAACCAGTACACATATTAGAAAAGTGACAACTCGCAAACAATGTGGTATTAAATTTTTAAAGTTAACTAACATTTTTCTCAAGAGTGGTGTTGTGTGGTTGCAGCTTTTAATTTTTTTTTGAACACAGGTTACATTGATGATGGTGATCCTATTCCCAAATGTCCAGACTGTGGAGCTATAATATGGTACGGTGAAAGGTTAAACAACAAAAAAGCTACCCGTAAACCAAAGTTTTCTCTTTGTTGTGGTCAAGGGCAAGTCCAACTTCCTCTGTTAAAAGAGTCACCAACTTCATTGAGAAAATTACTTTATGGAAATGATGCAAAAAGCAGATACTTTCGAGAGAATATCCGTCAGTTAAATATGGTTTTCTCTTTTACATCCCTTGGTGGTAAATGTGATCGGTCTGTTCCAAATGGATGTGGTCCTTTAAAAATGTTTGTACTTCAAGGGGAGAACTATCATTTAATGGGAAGTTTGAAGCCTCCTCCAGAAGACCCTGCTAAGTTTGGACAACTATATATTGTAGACACAGAAAATAAAATTACCAATCGTGCTTCCATAATTGGGTATTATTTTTTCCATGTCTTACTTATTTAAATTCTGATTTGCTTGGATCATTATAATACTGACTATTGTTCATATTTTATGTGTTTCAGAAAGTACAGGAAGTCAACAGAATCGTCTAAAAAGGTGAAAATTAGAAAGGAAGTAATTGAGATTTTGCTGAAAATGCTAAACGAAGTGAACCCCTACGTCCATCATTTTAGATCTGCTAAGGATAGATTTAACACTAATCCGGAAGAATCATTCCATATGTGCATTGTTAGCAGTCGTGAAAAAGATGGAAGGACATATGACACTCCGACAGCTTCTGAGGTTGCGGCGTTAATTCCCGGTGATTTCAATTTGGACATGGATAAAAGAGATATTGTCTTGCAAGAGAAGCAAACCGGTTTTCTAAAGAGGATTAGTGAGATTCACCCTTCCTATCTGGCACTTCAATATCCTCTAATATTCTGTTACGGGAAGATGGCTTCCGACTTGGGATTAAGAAACGAGAAACAGTGACTACAGCTAAACTTAAGAGGCAGAGTATAAGTATGAGGCAGTGGTATGCTTTTCGTCTACATGAAAGAGATAATGAATGTCATACACTACTGAATTCTAAACGATTGTTTCAGCAGTTTTTGGTCGATTCTTATACATCCATAGAGTCTAATAAGCTTTCTTATCTACGGATGAACCAAAAAAGCCTCAGGTCAGATAGCTATGACTCTATAGCTCAATCAGAAAACGGTGGTAAAACAAATATGAAGGACCAAGGCAGTTAATTTTTGCTACCAGCCTTATTCACTGGAGGTCCTAGATATATGAAGAACTGCTACTTAGTTGCAATGGTCTTATGCAAATATTTTGGGTTTCCTGATCTGTTTATAACATTCACTTGCAATCTTAAGTGGCCTGAAATCACTAGGTTTTTAGAGAAACGTGGTCTTATTGCTGATGATAGACCTGATATCATTGGAAGGATTTTCAAAATCAAGCTCTATTCCCTCATGTTTCATCTAACGGATAAACAGTTTTTTTGGAAAGATAGTTGCTTGTGAGTTATAATTATGTTTTTATAAATTTATAACCTGGGTTGTTAACAGATACTAATTGTAACTAACTTTTTTTACTCTATTTCAGCAATGTACACTGTTGAGTGGCAAAAACGTGGTCTGGTATCATGCACATATTCTCTTATTTATGCATCCTGATTCTAAATGGACAACCACTGATAAAATTGACAAGGTAATATCTGCGGAAATTCCAGACAAAGAGAAAGATGCAGAACTTTATGATATTGTCAATGATATGATGATTCATGGTCCTTGTGGAGCTGCTAATTGGAACTCACTGTGCATGGAAAACGGTGTATGTTCGAAGATGTATCCTAAAAATTTTGCTGATAAAACTACTGTTAACAAAGACGGGTTTCCGGTTTATAGAAGACGAGAAGATGGAAGATTTGTTGAGAAGAATGGATTCAAGTGTGACAACACTCATGTGATACCATACAACCGGAAATTGTCTATGCGATTTCGAGCTCATATCAATGTGGTGTAATCAATCAGGGTCTATAAAATACTTATTTAAGTATATCAACAAAGGACAGGATCGTATCACTGTTGCTGTTGAGCCACCAAACACAGAAGATTTGAGTGAAAAGAAAAAGAACGAAATCAAAGATTTTTTTAATTGCAGGTATTGTGAAAGATATTTTAAATGACACCAATCTATAGTATATGCCAAAGTTTTTTTTTTCTAATGTCTAATGTTAACTCCGTCTTAAACTAACCTTTATATTATTCAGGTACGTCTCAGCCTGTGAAGGTGCTTTGAGGATCTTTACCTTTGATATTCACTATAGTTCTACACCGATTGAGAGAATTCAGTTTCATCTACCAGGGAAACAAATCATCGTTTTCAAAGATGATGACACATGGGAAGAAGTGAGCCGAAAATTAATTGAGAACATAATGTTTATGGGGTGGTTTGAATTGAATAAGATCAGTGTAGTTGCTCAGACACTCACTTTGGCTGAGATTCCAACAATGTTCACCTGGAGTAAAGCAGCAAAAAACTTTCACCATAGGAAGAGAGGATTCGCTATTGGCCAAATTAATTACGCTCCACGAAAGATCGAATAGGCTTTCTATCTTAGGGTTTTGCGTAACATCGTGAGAGGTCCAACATGTGATGACGATATTAGAACGTATCATAACGTTCTTTATGAGACATGCAAGGAAACATGTTTTGCTATGGGGCTATTAGATGATGATCAAGAATACATTGACGACCTATTGCGAGCAAGTTTTACCGAGAAGGGATGTTATATGCATCAGGCTTTTATTATTATGCTCATGTCTAATACTTTGTCAAAGCCAGAAGTCGTTTGGGAACAGACTTGGGAATTCCTTTCCGAAGACATTGAGTATATGAGAAGAAGGCTATTGCGTAGACTAGGTACATTATAGAAACTTTTGATTTTTTTACAATATGTTTGTTTTGACGTTATTATATTACACTGATCCAAGTTTCTATTCAGATCTTTGTTTGAGTGACGAAGAAAAAAACAATATGCCTTTATAGAGATTGAGAAGCTTTTAAAGGGTAACGGTTCTTCTTTGGAGAACTGGAAATCTATGCCTCAGCCGATACCAGACATTATTTATAACAATGTATTGATCATGGACGAGCTCAGTTATGACCGGGAAGAGTTAGAATATGTCATTGAACATGACATACCAAGACTAACAGAGGAGCAAAGGAAAATTTTCGATGAGATTACTGATGATGTTTTCACAGAACGAAGAGGTGTATTCTTTGTAAATGGTTTTGGTGGTACAGGGAAAACTTTCTTGTGGAGATGTCTTTCTGCTGCAGTACGTATCAAGGGTGAAATATGTCTGAATGTTGCTACGAGCGGGATAGCATCTCTTTTGCTTCAGGGAAGTAGGACTGCACATTCTCGGTTTGCAATTCCTATAAATCTAGATGAGTTTTCAACTTGCTCACTTATATGAGGAACTGATCAAGCGGATCTGGTGAAAGCAGCCTCACTTATAATTTGGGACGAAGCTCCAATGATGCACAAGCATTTTTTGGAATCATTGGATAGGAGTATGTTGGACATTTGTCGAGATCCTGAAAATAGACCTTTTGGTGGGAAAGTTGTTGTTTTTGGTGGGGATTTTTGACAGGTATTGCCTGTCATTAATGGAGCTGGAAGGACTGAGATTGTTATGGCTGCTCTAAATGCATCTTATATATGGAAGCATGTAAAAGTTTTGCACTTAACCAAGAATATGCGGCTTGAATCAAATAATTTATCCCCTGAAGATGCTAAAGATTTGAAGGAGTTCTCACAATGGATATTAGACATTGGAGATGGAAAGATTGGTGCGGAAATGATGGGGAAGCACTTATTGATATTTCTGAAGAGTTATTGATGACCCAATAGAAGCTATTACCACAGCAGTCTATGGAGATTCCACTTTTTTTACACGAGAAGGTACCTAAATTTTTTCAAGAAAGAGCTATATTATGTCCTAGGAAAAATGATTGCTAGCTACACAAAGTATCAGCCATCACATGGCTAACCATGCAAACTAAATTAATGTATACCTAACTACACGAAGTATATGTTATGCATGACAACACCCCTCAACTTAATGATGTTATGCAGTTAACATCACAAGTTTAATTTCATTTATTCAAAAACTGATGTGGATATTAGAGACCATTTAAATATTTTATTTCATCAATTAAAATATAACCAATCTGACATTAATCTAACTAAACTTGATTTTAATCTGTATTTTGAAAGAATAAGAATATTTTTAACAAAATTTAATTTACAAAATCAATATGTTTTAATATTATTTGATAAGTAGAATTTTAGCACTTTTATTTTAGTGTATTTGATAACTATATCATTATATTATTTATATTTATATTAAATTTGAAAGTCGTATAAGATATTATTATTTTTTAATTATAAAACTTATTTGACGTCAATCTAATATTTTATTTTCATTAAACTCATTTGATGTCAACTTAAACCAAATATTATCTCATGTATATGGTTATTAAGTACATACTTTAAGAATAAAAGTAATCTAATAATAAAAATCTAATATTAAAATTTTGCTAAGTTTATGAATGAAAAATTTGTTTATGAAAAGAGAAATAAAATAATTCATTAAAGTATTAATTTTACGTAAAACAAATAAAATTTTAGAGTCAATATATAAATAAACATCAAATAAGTTTTATAAAAAAATACCAATAAGTATATATCACATACTAATCAAATGAATTACAAAACTATTATTAATATATAATAACAAAGCAAATTAAGATAATTGAAAAAAACAATAAATAATCTTATATATAACTTTCATATTTTTATATAAATAAAATAATATAATTTTATAGTTTTCAAATACATTAAATAAAAAGGTTAAAAAACTACTTATCAAAAAATATTGAATTTTAAATTAAATTTTGTTAAAAGTACTCTTACGTTTTTAAAACGCAGACGAAAATCCAATTTTAGTTAAATTACGGTCAGAATGATTATAGTTTAATTGATGAAACGGAATATTTAAACGGTCTCAAATGTCTACATCAATTTTTGGATGCATAAAATTAAACTTGTGATGTTAACTACATAACATCATTAAGTTGAGGGATGTTTTCATGCATTACATATACTTTGTGTAGTTAAGTATACATTAATTTAGTTTGCATGGTTAGCCATGTGACGGCAGATACTTCGTGTAGCCAGCAATCATGTTTCCTACTAACGAGGATGTGAACATGGTCAATCAACACATGCTGGACAAGATTGATGGTATGTAAAGAGTGTCTTAATTTTCACTGCATAGTAGATTTATTATGTGTATCACATGGTCATTAGACTAACGTTTTAGGTATTCAAATGTAAGAGAGGATAAAATTTACTTAAGCTCTGATTCAATTGACGCTTCTGATAGGTTTTCAAAGAATGACCAGGCTCTCATTCCAGATTTTCTAAACAGAATTAAAACGTCAGGACTCCCAAATCATAGTCTGCCTCTGAAAGTGGGTTGTCTAGTCATGTTGCTAAGAAACATAGATCATGTTGGGGGATTGATGAACGGAACTAGGCTTCAGATTACAGAACTGTATGACTTCATGATAAAGGCAAAGGTTATTACAGGGGAAAATGTTGGTCGTACTGTGTTGATTCCTAGGCTTTCATTTACTCCTTCAGACAAAAAAATTGCCATTCAAAATGAAGAGGAGACAACTTCCTATTGGTGTGGCTTTCGCTATTACTATCAACAAACGTTAGGGAAAAACATTGTCTGAAGTTGGTATTTTTCTACCAAGACCTGTGTTTTCACACGGACAACTTTATGTGGCTGTTTCAAGAGTGACTTCCAAAAAGGCTTGAAGATTCTGATTGTCGACAGCGAAGGAAAGCCTCAACGCCAGACAAAGAATGTTGTCTTTAGAGAGGTTTTCGATAATCTTTGATTTATGTTTTCATCTATATTTTTAAAATTTGCATATTTTTTCTTTATTTGCAGACATGGGTTTTATGTTTTACGTTTAGTAAACGTTTAAGAATAATAACATAGCTATAAATCAAGCCTATCAGATTTTCATTTAAAGTATACATTTGTCCCTATTATTTGTAACAAGAAATTTGAAAGCAATATAATTCGCCTATTTATATATAATAACACCAATGCAATCCAGCAAACTCCCAGTTAAACCCTTACAACCGATAAACCTAAAAAAATACAAATCTTAAAACACCATTAAAACACTTGATAAATATAATTTTGACAAAGGAAACAAACCCGCGCTTTGAAAGCGCGGGTCAGAATCTAGTCTACACTATTAAAATACAAGCATATTGGTTTTTTACTGAATATACCATTTTTAAAACTAACATTGCATGTCTCATTAAGGGCAATCAAGTAATATTAATAACACATCTATATTAGGCCATTATTTTCCGGATCCATCCCACTGCCCACATTAAAGATTTCTTGGGTCATTTGGGCCGATTAAAAAATTATATCCAATTTTCACATTATTTTTTTCTTTGGGCCATCGAGTCCAAATTTAAATAACTTTTTTTTCAAACATTCTTAATATTTTATGTAGTGAACAAAAATTAAACACATAATTTTTTTTGTTTTCTTAATATAGTTTAAGCATTCATAAAAACAATTGATTTTTCATTAAAGGTATAAATCATTATTAAAAGTATGTTATTTTTTTATTAAAAAATTAACCAGATAATAAAATTAATTCATCAGAACTATACAAGTTTAATTCATTAAAATCAAGTTAAAATTTTTAAACATAAATAGTCATTTACAAAAAACACGATAATTGTAACTTTTGACAATTACTATTACAACAAATGGTTTAACCGGTAACCGGGTTTCGGTTTCAGTGATTTTTGTTGGGTTTTTAATTTTTTTTCTTCACAAAACTCAAATTGGATTTATCTTTGATTACTGGATTTACCGGTTCAACCGCGGGTCCAAGTCTGATTTCAAAACACTGATCAAAACTACAAAGCTGTTTATATTTATTTTATATTTAAAATATCTAATTCAAAATTAAAAACCTAAAATACATATACAATATGGTTTTAATCGAACATAAAATACATATACGAGACGGGTTATATAAATGCATATACAAAATGGATTATATAAATTTGATTATATAAAGTTTTCACCAATCATAAACCCGCATTTTGAAAGTACGGATCAAAATATGACATTTAATAAATATTTGTCAATCAAAAAACAAGGAAATTAACCCGCGCTTTGTAAGCGCGGATCAAAAACTAGTTTGACTTTTAAACTTTAATCAGTAAGTTATCGTTGACTCGCCAATTAAACATGCCGTTACAAAATGACTGAACGACATTTGCTAAGGTCGTTAAGTAAAACAACGTCGTTTTTGAGATGGAATGAAACGACGTCATTTTACCTATTTTTATCATCAAAAAATATGTTGATCGTGTGAGTCGTTTTTGAGATCTCATGGCAAAATGACGAGGATTCTTGCCATTCAGCTACTGGCACTTTTAAGAAAATATCTAACATGTTTTCTTTTATTGAATATCGAAAAAATCTCGAAAAGTCTGAATTCTTTTTTAAAAAATCCAAAAAAAATCTTAAAAATTCAAGAAATACGGAAAAAAAAAATTAAAATTGAAATTACGAATAATATTTTTGTTTGAAAAAATCAAAAAATTAAAATTTTCAAAAAATCTAAAATAATTCAGAGAAGTACAACGAATTAAATTTAATGATTATTAAACTTGAGACATATTTTTAAATAAATTAATATATGTAGGATAAAATAAAAAATTATATTTATAACACTATAGATTTTAGTATGAATAATGTATTTAAGATTAAATAGACAAATGATAACTAAGATAAAATAAACAAATGATATATCACAAATTAGTTTGCTAAAATATGATAATAATTAAATGAAAAACATTTGTATTTTTGGTGTATGTTCGTTTGTTATCATATCTTAGCAAAATTTGTTTAGTATTTTTAGAAAACCAAAATTGTACAAAAACATATAGTGTGATAAATATCATTATTGTATTTTATCTTTAATATATTAATCTATAAAAAAACTCATATGATTAATGTACTTAAGATAAAATACACAAATGATGTTAGATACATTAATTTTTATAAAAAAATATTTTAAAAAATATTTAATCATTTTTTCTCTTTTTTTAATCATTAGTGTATCGAATTTTGGATTTTTTAAATTTTTCTCATTTTTTGAAAACTTAATTTTAGCGAAAAATAAATTTTATTTGTAATATAATTTTTTATTTAAATGTTTTCAAAAAATTTATTGATTTTTGAATTTTTTAAAAAAAAATGGATTTTTATGGGGTTTTAAATTAATTTTAGCGAAAAAAATAATTTTTTTTTGTATTTTAATTTTAATATTTTCATAATTTGTTGATTTTTGAATTTTTTAAAAAATTTAGGTTTTTAAAGATTTTTTGGATACTCAATAAAAGAAGTATGTTAGAGATACTAAGATTGACATGGTGTTTGACTTTGAGTTCTTGATTTCGAGTCCTAAGATTGACAGATTTTTCATTTTAAAAGCATACAAAATGACGTCGTTTCACTTAAAGTCGATACTTAACGTTAAAATAATGGCGTTTACACTGTAAAATCACGGTGTGCTGAAATAGCGAG
This sequence comes from Hirschfeldia incana, assembly GCA_026261945.1. NCBI lineage: Eukaryota > Viridiplantae > Streptophyta > Magnoliopsida > Brassicales > Brassicaceae > Hirschfeldia > Hirschfeldia incana. Next base: position 369,990 of record JABCMI010000062.1, on the reverse strand, counting down.
TTAATGATAAGTTCTCTAATAAAATTAAAAAGGGAAATTTGCCAAAAGAGGATAAAAAAATAATATAGTTGTCCCTATAGTATAAATCCAATTTAAAGTTGTCCCAATGGTATAATCTTTTTTATAATCCCAAAACTAACCTTGATTAATCATATTATCCTAATAATTAAACATATTAATCCCATAATTTTTTAAAAGTTTAATTAAAAAAAAAAGAAACGTGGAAGGAAGGAAAAAAATAAATCATTAATCGTTGGAACCTAATTTTCTCCGCTCTATCTCTCACGACATCTCTCTCTCTGGCGACAAAGATGGAGAACCTCTGTCTTCTCCGGTGAAATCGAGCTCTTCTCTGCCTCTCCGCTTCTCTCTGCCTCTCTGCCTCTCTGCCTCTCTGCCTCTCAATTTCTCTAGACCAGTTCGCTTCTCTCTGCCTCTCTGCTTCCTCCACCTACCACTTCGCCTCTCTCCGCCGGTTTTGTTTTGCTTCCCTTTTGTTTGTCGATTACTCTGTTCTGGTTGGTGTTTACAGATTATTATTCAGATTTTATTATTCCACCTCTCTGCCTCCCTCTTTCTCTGGTTTGGTCAATTGATTTATTTGTAGTTTGTGTATGTGTATGTGTACGTGTTCTTAATTTTTAGTTTGGTCAATTGATTTTTTTTTCTTCAATTTGTAGTTTGATTATTGTTTGCAGACTTTTAATAATGAACTGTAATTGTGTCTGTGTGATTGTGAACCAATATCTTTCAACAATGATAGTGTTTGTGTCTGTTGAATTTGTTTGATTTTTTTTCTTGTGTTTGTTTGATTTTGTGTATCTTTGACTGGTTAAGTTATTTGGTTTTTGAACAGACTGATAATTTTTGTGTTTCGAACAATATAATTTGTTTGATTTTTCTCTTGTGTTTGTCTCTGTTTCACTGTGAAGTTTGGTTCTTTGACTAAAATCAATATCTTATGCCTTCATTTGAATTTGTTTGAATTTAGTGAATTGATATGAACCGATTGTGTTTGTCTAAGTTTCATAACTCGTTTGACTAAAATCTCTTTTTTTCTCTTATGTAGATATGGAGTTAGACCTACCTAAGCGACTGTTTGGTTTGGGTTTGGAACCTCAGGTTGACAAGATCAACAATTGCTGCCGCATGCAACTTATCAGGAACTTGAAGAAAGCTATGCCTGCAGAGTACAATGACGTGAAGATGGATCCTGTTTTCAATCACATCATGGCTATTGCGGATAACAAGCTCAAGTTTTCGGCCATATTGGTGGATAGCTTCTTGACTAAGCAGCTGATTACCTCGAAGATGCATGAGAAGTGGTTTGTCTTTGCTAGGAGGCCTTTCCGGTTTTCACTTCAGGAGTACCATGCTGTGACAGGCCTTAAGATTTCGCAGGAAAGCAGCAGTGACGTAGTTACATGGAAATATGACGGGGGTTTTTGGAGTACTCTACTAAGGACAGGTAAGAAGATCAGCTTGAAGTCGATCAGAAAAGTGCATCTAAAAGAAGTTCACAAGTGGACTCGGGTTGATAGGATGAGGCTGATCTACCTGTGTGTGATAATGGGTGTGGTGATGGGGAAAGATGAGAAGGTGCACATCCCTGATATGTACATCAAGTTGGTCATGAATCTTGACAAGCTTCGGAAGTTCCATTGGGGTCTTCACTCGTATGACCACCTGCTGAGTTCCATCGTGAAGGCTACAGAGAAGTTGGGAAAGAAGCCCAGTTACATTTTTGAGGGTTTCTCATATGCTCTCCAGATTTGGATTATGGAAGCAATTCCTGATTTTGGAGAAATATGTGGGAGAAAAGTCTCTAAAAACTTCGTAGGTCCAATGTGTGGCAATTGGAAAGGAGTTGCAAATGTTTCTTATCAAGACATCATTGACCTTGAGAAGAACTTAACTACGCAGGTAACTATCTCACATTGTTTTCTTATAAATGGTTGTTGTATATATTTTGTATAGCAGTTAATGTTCTAACTGTTTTACAGGATGACTTGTTGTCGGTTCTTCCAGTGACTGGTGATGTTGACTATACAAGGAAGGGTGAGATGGAAGATGAACGAGTGGACATTCTTCTAGATATGATCAGAGAGAAGTTTGATTGGAACAAAACAGAATGGCCAGCTTTAGAGCGTGAACAGACTGAAATGGAGGAAGCCACCAATCAGGATAAAGGGTCAGAAGCTAATACAAGTGTGGACGATACTAGTGTTGTAGCAGACGAGGAAACCTCTTCGGTTAAGGTTTCAAAAAAAAACAAGAGAAAAATTCTTGATGAAGGAGCAGAGACAAGAAAGAAGAAGGTGCTGTGTAAACGAATTGCAGAAAAAAATATGAGCTTTGGTCCTGAAGCTAAGAGTTTCATTGAGGGTCTCATCCAGAGTTCTGTCACTTCTTTGGGGGATAAGATCAGTCTACTGCTACTTAGTAATTTGTTGTTCCTGTTTTGTTCTTACATTGACACTCAATTTTATTATGTTATCCGTGTTCTGTTCTTAGTATTTTGTTCTTTCTGTTTTGTTCTTACATTCTACTGGTTCTTAGTATAATGTTCTCAAAAGCTTAACGAAACCTAACTAATACATAACTAAACAAACAGAGAACCAATAAGCTGCAAACATCCATACGAAAATAATATCAATGTATAATAATGAAACTGAGAAAAGAATCCATACGAAACAGAGGCTAATGTATAACAATCCATACGAAACTGAGAAAAGAATCCATACGAAACTGAGAAAAGAGGCAAATGTATAACTGAGAAAAGAATTCATACGAAACTTAGAAAAGAATCCATACGAAACAGAGGCTAATGTATAACTGAGAAAAGAACCCATCTCGACTGCACTTTCAAATACCACCACTTGAATACTTGAATTGAGCAACCTGTAGCACAAAGGACCATACATGAAACACATTTAATTTGAGCTTCAAACACATAAATGGACTGGCTATATAACCTGACACGTACCATATGTGATTGACTATATTGGTACTTCACAAGTAGCTCTGTTGTGTCCAGTCATATGACATCTACTGCACTTGCGAGGCTGCCCCTTCTGTGATGTTTGTGATGACCGAATTTTATCTTCAACAGTTTCATACCTGCGTTTTCTTTTCCTTCCAACTGCTCTTCTTGTGTCTGGTGGTAGCACGTTCACTTCGACAACATCTTCTGGTAAGAACCAAGAATCCTCAGGAACAGCAATAGGATTTATGCTTTCCTGATAAGCTTCTCGCCAAGCTCCTGTAGTATACATAAAATCAGTCAACGTGTGTGGCTCTCTGCCTACATGAAAACCAGCTTTAATTGCGTGCCGACAAGGTATCTTCATCAGGCTGTACTTTCCACATGAGCAAGTCCGTCTATCCAAATCAACTAAGCAGTCAAATTCATCACCTCTAACAAGCATTCGACCATCGCTGACAGGGTAAACTACAAATGTTTTGCCTTTCTCGGTTCTCCTTGCAATCTTCGTTTCCACGTCTTTGGTGAGGGGATGTGTATGCTTTGAAATCTTCTTCTTACGATTATAAAACCACCTAGTCAACATTTCTCTGATACTGTCCAATAAGGGAATGATTGGATATTCTCTCGGTGAACGCAAAGCAGAGTTGATGGATTCGGCTGGATTAGTTGTCCTTATGTCATATCTGTATCCAGAGAATTGACATCTAGCCCATTTTTGCACATCAGCTTCCCTGAGGTATTTTCCAATTGCCGGACTGATATTACACACAGTAGCAAATGTCTTTTCAAACTCAGCAACTCTATACGCCTTGGACGCCTTAGCAACCAACCCAACAAGTCCTTTCCCATGGTAATACGTTACCACATTATTCAACAGATGATGAATACAAATACCATGTCTTGCTGCTGGATACACAGTCTCAAGCGCCTTAGCGATGGCCGCATGTCTGTCCGAAATAAAAGCCAAATGATGATCATCAGCAATGACAGCTTTTAGCTGTCTCATAAACCAATCCCAAGAATGTTCATTCTCTGAATCCACTACTCCGAATGCAATAGGATACAGATTAGAATTCCCGTCTACAGCAGTTGCAACCAATAGAACTCCTTTGTATTTATTCTTCAGAAAAGTCCCATCAACCACAATAACCCGCCTCATGACTCTGTTAAATCCTCGTACAGATTGCCCAAATGCAATGAACATGTACCGAAATCTCCCTTTGCTGTCAATCTCATACGAAGAATGTGTACCCGGATTAGCCTCTCTCAGCATGTGCAAGTATTTTGGTATTTTCCCATAACTTCTCTCCGGAATACCTCTAATTGCATTGACCGCATATTCACGAGCATCCCATGCTAAAGATTTTGTGATCTCACATCCATGATCCATACGCATAATCTGTATGATATCATTGCATTTGGGCCCTTCCTTAACGCCTTCATACTTGTGCATTATCAGACTGCCTATAGTTTTGGCTGAAGCAGTCTTTCCCGCTTTGGCTTTGCTTGAAGGTGCGCACGTATGTTTACCAACATACTTTTTGATAATGAAATATGTAGAATCCTTCAAAGACTCTGCTCGAACACACCAATTACATGCATTATCCCCACATCTGACGTTCCAAAGATGTCTATCCGTTTTGATGACCTGATAGTGAAAGTTATGCTTCATTGCACATAGCTCGAATGTCGCCTTAAGCAAAGTTTTGCTCTCAAACAATTGTCCCTTCTTAACAACATGGAGCAGAGAATACTTTGACATGTTAAGTATGTTCTCTTTGGTAGAGATATCCTCAACAACTTTGACTCCTTTCATTTTTTGATTCTTCTTGTCACTCTGCCTCTCAACAAACACAGGAGCTGATTCGTCCTCCCTGTCAAACGAGTTTCCCTCCTCTTCATCACTACTTGAATCACCTGGGGGTTTGTTAGGATCAAAGTCAGCTTCGTGCAGATTCTTAGCCTCGGCTCTATATGTAACACACAATCGAGTCGACACATTCTTTTCAGCAAAACCAATAAAATTCTGAACTTGTCGATTGTTTGTAATGATCACAGGTGGACATGTTGATGTATTGATCAACTCAGTAGGTAGATAACTCAGCGCCAAATTGGGTAAGCTATCTTCATCCATATCAAAATCCTCCATAACCATTCTTTTGATATCCTCTAAGGTAAAACTTGATTCCAATAACAGTAGCCTACCCCCTTTATCATCAGCCGAAAAAACCCATCCTGTGCTACCACCGAATTCCCATGCACCACAGATTGTATAGATATGCATAACAGAACAAGAATTTGTGGATTTCACAAGACAAACTATCAAGAAGAAATCATAGATTGATGAGGAAGAAAGGCAAATTCGATTTGTTTTTGATAGTTTGACACATAAAATCGAGCAGGATATGTTTTTGGAAATAAGAATATTTTCAAAATATTTTCTTAACCGAAATTTCCATAATTTTCGGAAAAAACAGTTTTTTTTCTTTAGTAGAAAGTGCTTTCTACATGTGTAGAACCATGAAAGAGATGCCGATTCCAGTTTCTACTTTTGTAGATGTTTGTGTTATTTTCAGATTTTGTTTTCACGAAAATTTAGATTACTTTATAAATGTAGAAATTACATTCTGGAAAAAAGTAGTTTTTTGTTCAATTTCCAGAACTCATATTCCACCTTTTTAGAAATTTAATAAAAAGCAGAATAATTCTTCTACTAATAGTAGACGGCTTTGTTTATTTTAGATTTCGGTTTCTACTAACCCATTTTCTGTAGAATGCGATTTCTACTATTAGTAGAATGTAAATTTAAAATTTTATTTTTCAAGTTTTTGAACCAAATAAAAATATGTGGCTGTGTATATTAATGTCTTATTAGTGTTTTATAATTTTAATAATTTTTTCGATTGATAAATCTATTTATTTCATTAACTTTCAGAAATGGAAAGGACAAAAAAGGAAAAAAATGGACAAACTTGAATTTATACTATAGGGACAACTATAGTGTTTTTTTGTTCTCTTTTGGCAAATTCCCCAATTAAAAAATCAAGGAAAATACATTATTTTTTTGTCAGCTCCGAATTAAAGTTTTATTTGGCTATTCGTGTAATCATCAACTTAGTTATAATATTAAGATTCGCACATACGTGCGGACGGTCCATTTAGTACACATTAACAGGCAAGCCATATATTTAAATTATCATATTAAATAGTTTAAAAACTTATGAAAATAATTAAAAAAACCGGCAACCTCCTAGTACGTATTATAAATAGAAACAAAATAATATAATTACAAAAGAATTTTACTTCCTTTGAGTGAAATCATACATAGCAGTTTGGTTGGTTAGAAAAATTTAGGTGAATTTAACGAACCTAGGTATTGTTCATTTTAGAATGCGAACCTTATTTTTATTCATATCTTCACTGTCTTCGTTTACGTTGCTCTCTAACCACATCTGGCATGATTTACTCATCAGATAGGTATTTTATAGATAACGTGTGTAGAATTTCTGCTGCGGTTACTCAAGAAAGAATATACGATCATTCGAATGAGAGATGCATGTTGTGATCCGACTCGAGGAAAATGACATAACCCAAGAAAAATATCCAGATATATAATAAGAACGTCAATAACAAATACATCATCCAGGACATCATCAGAAAAATGAGAATTTGGAAGCAAAAAAAAAAAACGATTGAGAACTCGTTTAAGCAAAAGAAAAAAAATACAATTGAGACCTCGAGGTGAGATCATCTCAAACTATATTATTACTACCATCCTCTCTCATTATAATATTGCAAGTCTTAGCAAGAATAACACATAACTTAAACCTGTATCGATACGATTTTCACGTAAGGTCGTACGTCTTTCTTACAAAGGCCTAGTATGTCGTCCTTTTGCCCGGCCACACAGACGCGAGTTCTTTGGGATAGGGTACTCATCTCTCAAAGACGTCGATGTTGTAAAGACACGCAAATAGAGCTGTTGTCCCAAATACTGTCTTGCCCAAAACTCGGACCTTAGGTTCCACATTCCCACGTTGTCCAACGCAATGTAAATGGCTGTCCACGATTTTGGGTACACCTGAATCCCAAACATATTCCATGTTCTTAATTAGAACAAGAAAAGCAAATAATGTGTTAGATTGAGGAAGAAGAGGCATGAAGAAGGCCTCACTTGGACAGTTGAACGGGAAACTGCATCACGTAAATTGTACCCATTTCTGCTCCCTGTCTTCCATTGTCCACCATCCATCCTGTATTTAATCCGATCAAAACACATTTAGACAACGTAAAAAATAAAGAAACTACCAAATAAAAAGATGTGAAGATAAATGTACCCAACAACCCAGAAGGAGTAACCATTGAGATGATAACTTTGAACGATATTCTCTTTGTTCTCGAATACAATCTCGATAAACGTTCGATAATCGACTTGCAAAACAGAGGTGTCAAGGTATAAACCTCTCCCTGTGGGTTTGTCAGAGATGCTATTGGTCTTATAAACCCCGCTTATCTTGAAGAAGTCGGCAAGTTTTAGAGGTGTATCCGCAGGCACATATGACACACTATTGATACCGTATCTTTGCTTCCCATTTATCTGCCCCGCTGAGCTACCAAACACAATAGTCCTAATGAGTGGTATTAGACCATAATGATATGACCCTTGTGGGTTTGGCCTTGGTCCACTGGCTGTCAAGTTGGTTCTACGAAAAAAAACAAAACCATTAGATATTTACAATTCTCTTTGTGGAGCTTAAAACACTTAGTCTATGCAAGAAGAGTACCTGATGGCACGTGCTTGGTTTAAGGACCAATCAATTTGAATGGTGGGACCACCGGGAATCGGACCAGAAGCTGAAGTAGACGAACCACTGTATCGGAGAATGCCGGTGGTTGTTATGATCTTACGGGTGAACCGAGAGGAAGCTACCACGTAGTAGTCACGTGGAGATTGATCAGCTGTAATGAGAACAGAGTAAGACTGGCCAACATGAACGTCAAGTGACGAAAACATGGTTTGCATTGTGTGTGTCCCTTCGACTTCCACAAGCTTCATCCTATGGTTTTGGATTCTGAAGTTTAGAGAATTTTCTAATCCAACGTTTGATATTCTCAACCTGTATGTTTTTCCTATATTGCATAAACGCGTTTTTGAAGCATTATTAGTAAACGTTTTGAACGGGCAAAATTTAGGAAATAGAGATCAAATGCACACCTTTCTCTACGTTTAATGTAGCACCGTTGCTTCTGCCATTGATAAGAATACCATCAGGCGAGGGTAACTTCCTTCCTCTGTCAAGACGCACCTTCAAATCCTGACCAATATAAAAAAAATTAAAAGAATTTTATTATTTGTACAAGCACTTGATCATTAAAAAATTACATAAGCACTTGATCATATGTCAAAAAAAATGTCAAGTTCATGTTGAACATGTTAAACACATTCAAATTTTAGTCTCGGCGAAAGAATTTTTTTTTTTACAAAAACTTACGGTGTGATTAGATTTGTACCAATCTCCGATGAGGACAGTATAATCTCCTGCGGGTTCAGCAAATGGAACTGGAATTCCAGGACGACTAAGGATTCTGATGCCTCCGAACCCACCAGCTGCCTTATGAAATGCAAGGGATGGGAAGTAGTAGAAGCTTCCAATTTGGTCTTTCACTTGCAAAATATATGTGTAGTTGGTCCTGGGTGGAATTGGACAAGTCGTTCCATACATTCCATCAACATAAGAGTTTCTCCTATTCTGTACTCCATTCCTGTTTTATCCATTTTTAACAATTAAATAGCAAGGAATACACATAAGAGCATATGCAGCAAATAGCCAAAATTTAGAATGTTGTTTTAAACTCTTTATCTTTGCAAAATAACATCTACTAACTGGTTTTGCGTGGGCAAACTAACTAATTCTATAATGTTGATTTATTTGATGATACACTATTTTATAAGATTTTACATTTTGTATAAAGCATATGGTTTTCAATTTAAATTCTATAAATGATGTTGGCTTAATAAATTTTGTACATAATTACCAACACTATAATTCGTTTAATCTTTACAGAAAGGAAAAAAGAAAGATGTCACGAAGATGGGCTTATTAGTGGAAATAGGTAGGGCCCTCTAAAAGACAACGTAACTTCAACGACATTCTAATGCAGCCGACAAGTTTCACCGAAAGGGCATGTAGGGGTGCTAAACAGCTAACGAATTACGGAGACAGGTGGCAAAATGTGGAAATAATATTATTCTATTACTTTTTTTCTGTTACTATTGTTTTTTAGAAAAATAATGTTTTATACTCTTTGCTAAATCTGCAAATATTGTAAATAGTAATATTTTCTAGTGCAAATCAAACGTATGTAGCAGAAATTACCGACGTAACTCATTTACCACCAGAACTGATTCGTTCTGGCTATTATTGTCTTTTTGTTTAAATTATTAGAAGAACATCTACATATGTGCTTTATCATAGTATACCATTATTTTGTTATCAGGCAAAATCATACTATGAATGTAATTTGAGAGAACTAGAGTAAAACATAGTGAAGAAAAATGGAAATAAGAGACAAGATAATGAATAAAAGAATGAGAAAAAAAATCAGTGTAAATTTTATTATTCTAGTAAATTACTGAATAAAATTAAACAAGTTTTTTCATCATTTTAATAATAATTAAAGTAAAAATAAAAACATTATTTTCACCTAGATCTGTATTTTCCATGAAATTTGGAGCAAACTAAAAATTATAATAAAAATAATTTTAAAAGTGTTATCCAATCATATTCTTTTTTTTTGTCAACTATCCAATCATATTCTATGACTACATTTATCACAATATGATTTTTTGACAAGAAAAAAAACAAAACAAAATTCCCTCTCATGATGGCATGTTATCTTTGATCCCCTAATGGAATTTTCGGTTAGTGTTATCTTACAGATGCATGCCATTATGGATGGGCCGTTTCCATTTAACTCCACGACTACTACATTTATCACATTCACATGCGAGCTTTCTCATCGTAACAGCACGCTTTTCCACATATATAAATTATTTGAAAACCTCAATTTCAAAGTCAGACTTTTCTTTTCCGCCAGTTTCATGGATATCTATAAATAAAAGTAATATATCACATATATATTTGATTAATATATGTTAAAATACCTAAACTTAAATGTAAAAGTTTTTTTTGGTTTTAAATATTTAGATGGAAATCGCAGTTACCAGTTTATTTACGCTTTTGAAAATCTCTAATTTTCAGATGACAAAAGATGAAGTAGCTACTCAAAAGAAAGAAGAAAACGTGGAGAAAAACTGCTCTCCACGTATAATCTGTTGATCAAAATAGTACATGTATAACAGACAACTTTTTTTTTTCTCTTTCTGTAAGTGAAGAGACAGAAGAGTATAAGGTTGTAATTCGGAAGAAAATGAAGTATGGTCGTTACCAGGATATTAAGAAAGGCTCGTCTAAGCTGTTGTGTACGTTAATGATGAGATTGTCGTTTGTCACACTGTGAATGTCGGGTCCCGGAAATTGTCCATTAATCAATATTCCCTATTTTCATACAAATTAAAAAAGAAAAATTAGTATCCTTGACTGATTCAGTTCACTAGATCTAACCTTCCGGGTAACAAAAAAAAAAGTTACTTTTTGTCAAGCAAGCCAGCAACAACTTTGTTTTAAACAAGAACTAGTGAGATATTGTTTTCGAAAACTGAAACAGCAACTTGTTTCATAAACTAGCGTTGATTAGCAATATTATAGGAAATCATTTAGGAAAATACTTATAAAAAAGTAATATTGTACTCTGCTCGTTAATAGATTGAACCAAAAAATTTAGTTCTTTTCTTTCTTTTGTTAAGAAGTTTTTTTTAACAGAGGAGAAAATGATGTAGAAGACCTGTTGACGAACACCGAGAGGATAAATGTCACCGTATGTTACATTCCAGTCAAAGAATCGGTATGGACTCTCGGCAGTGACCAAGGCGAAGAATGAGAAGCAGAGCAGTAGGACGGTGCCTCCGGATCTTCCCGCTGCCATCATTTTTAACGAGAGAGAGAGTTGAATGACGGCTTTTCTAATGGTGAAGAGAGAGAGAACGAGAGACAGAGAGCGAGAGATATGAGTAGACACACACTGAGTTGTGTAAATTTAAGTGCGTCGGGAAGGGGGGGGGGAGCGAAAAGGGTTCCTAACTAAACTTGGCAAAACAAACAAAATGAATAAAGGCGAAGAAACTTTTAATTTACTGCGTTGACTTACAAATTTAAAATAATCGAATCGAGGAAATAAACAAACTAATCCAAGTATAATGAATATGTTGTGAAAGACCAGATGAGGCTAAATGTTCTACAAGAGCTAGATTGGATGTCCGTGCTGGTAACTAGATGTTCAAATAGGCCACATATCTAATATTTCACATATTATGATATTATCCGTTTTAAGTCTAAGCCTTTACGGATTTGTTCTTGGGTTATTAATACCAAAAAACTTCATACTAAGTGGGATTGGATCATATATACACACACACATATATAAATATATATAAATATATATAAATATATATATATATATATATATATATATATATATATATATATATATATATATAATTATGTCTAATATCTGGTCTGAGATTTCGATTGCCTTTTAATTTATTTTGACAATCTTTCCCTCAAACCAAAAACTACAAAATCTTAGTTCTGATACCAATCTGTTTTGATGCACGGATGCACTTCTGGGCCGAATGCTCTACTAGAGCCAGACCGGATGTTCGTTTTGTATGCCAGATGCTCAACTAGATCCAAAAGTCTGTCACCAGATATCTAATCTCTTATTTAATATAAAATTAACTGTTTCAAGTCTAAGTCTTTCCGGATTTGTTCTTAGATCGTCACTCGCAAAAGACTTTATACTAAGTAGGATTGGACCAAACACACACACACACACACATATATATATATATATATATATATATATATATATATATATATATATATACACACATAAACATTAGATTTATTATGACTAATATTCGATGTAGGACTTGAATTGCCTTTTTATTTATTTTGACAAAAAACATATGTATAATTGCGTCAATATTTTTTTCGAAGGTTAATAATGTTATTGCAAACTATGAAAAATATTATAAAACGATTCTACATCTGGCAATTATTAATTTCTTATGAAGATTCACGCTTGACTGAATCATCCTAAACCGTATTATGAGATTCATGTCTGACTTTACTCTTTGTGTCATGCCAAAGATTTTTTGTATGCTTTTCTCCATAAATCTGTGTATAATTCGCCTTTGCTGTGATTCAAAAACCTGACCTCTTTGTATAAAAACATTAATGAATTATTAGTCAAATCATTGGACTAAAGAGACTTTCACTCTGCATCGATATGTTTACAAAGATTCTTTTAAACATGTTCAGATTATATTACTCATCTTTTCTGGTCAAGATTATATTACATATCTTAGTTACAAAAGAGTTAACACTAATTTACAAAAGAAAACATAGGTAATTAGCTTTTGATGGAAGCAAATGGGTGGTGGTCTTGACTTTGTTTCACTTTTGGCACATAACTATTATTTTATAATCTGACAATTTAAAAATCCACTCAAAAAATTGAAATTTTTTTTGGAAGAACATTTTTAATATCAAAATCACATTTTTATATTAATATTACAAAAGAATATGTACCATTGAAAATAATCACAATTTGAATCAAATCTTAGTCTACTGGTAATATTAACAAAGTTTTACCATTATGTATATTAATTATGCATGTTAATGTATTGCTAACAACTTAATTATTCAAAAAACTGGTAATTAGATCTTACGAGGTACATAAGTGATACACCCCCCCCCCCCCAAACTGACGAATAAAGAAGAAAACTTCATAACCTCCAAATTACTCCAAAGCTCAACGACCTAACCTTACCAAAATCATGTTTCCGCAACCACAATCCTGGTTTTGCGTCTATCATCCAAAACTGATGTAGCGGAAGCCTTTAGGGATAGAACTAGAGATCTGTTGATTCTGAGAATATCCGGAAAACTAGGATAACACAATGAAATCTATTGATTCTGAGAATACCTAGGATCAAAGTCTTCTTAAATTTGTTGAGATCACCAATGATCTACGGAAAACAAGGAACAAAAGAGAAAACTCTTAACTTTTATTAATCAAATCATAAATTGAATACAAATTCTAGCCTAAGCGGCTATTATTAATAAAACCGTAAAAACCTTAAAACAATAAAGATAATTATCTAAATAACTGATAAAATAATTAATAAACTATTTGGAAATATTCCAAATACTTATCTACATCATTCTCTCCCGGCTGGAGAAGATTCGTCCTCGAATCTTAGCCATGGTCTTCAACTCCAAAACCTTCAAAACTTGAAATCTTCACAGGAAATCGTATTCTTTTGCGACTCTTCCACACATAATATTCTTCAAATAAAAGAACATAAACTTGGCTGCTCACTTCAGAAAATTTAATCACTTCAGGATGGAGAGAATAAACTTGTACCACACAACCTAATCCAAAAGTCCAGTTTGGAGCATCACCATCGATGAGTGTGTAGTCTTCTTTATAATTAGACTTGTTTTCGTCTTTGACTTCCAGTGGGTTTGTACACGTCACATATTCCACCATCTCTTTAACTAGCGTCTCTTTTTTCTCTGAAGCACATGTCGTATGTTTCTCTAGATGTGTGAATCCAACATTGTTAGGAGTAAAGCCATAGACCACACTGTTTGTTATCTCAACCGAACGGTATATATATTGAACCCAATCATCTTCATCATCATAGACATCGAAGATTGGATTGCCAACAATAACTATGTAACTGATTTCTTCGTTTTCCACGAACAAATTTTCCATGATTCCAGAATCGAGTTTTGATTAAGAAACCAAAACACCAGCTCTGATACCACCTGTTGTAGCGGAAGCTTCTAGGGATAGAACTAGATCAGTATTGTATTATTAATTATTAATAAATATGATTTCTTTTGCGCAAAAATAGATGTTCCCCTTCAACATGATTCCAGAATCGTTCAACATGATGTCCCTAGATTTTTCAATCAAAACTCGATCTGGAACTATGGAGAATTTATTTGTAGAAAGTGAAGATATAGTCTACAAAGTAATTGTTGGAGATCCAATTTATGATCTATACAACGATGACTTTGTGACAGATGATTTTATATTTCATGATGGAGGATTTGGAGAGTCTCATGAAAGTAAAGAAGTTTCAAATCTCAGCCGTCAATTGAATCACGTGTGCACAACTTGTGGTGTGCTAACAAAACAATATGTACACGGTGCAGACTTGATGCCACGATATTTACTTCCACCGAATGAAGATTTTGTTAGTGCGTGTGTTAAAGAAGGTCTAACATTTTATGGCTCTATCTATACATACACCAAGACGCTTGGAATTTGGTACCAAGAAAATAACAACGTAGGTGGACAAGTTTATCTGCAAAGAAACAAGATTCGAGGTCGAATCTTTTCATCGTCGGAGGGACTGATGCAGCACATCATGGCAACTAGATCACGTCTCGGCCATTACGTTGAAGTTAGGGTTCACGAGTGGGATATAATTATTATGGGCTATAATATTGTTTTGGGCTTTTTACTTATTATTAATTACATTAGGGTTTTATCGTTTAACTCTTTTATTTAAGCTGTCGTTTGTATTATCAGTTTTGACGTTTAATAAAATTATAGAGAAAGTTATCTCTTTTACCTTGTTCTCGGATAGAGCTAGGCTCTCAACGATCTCAAGAAGGCAGAATTTCCTAGGTATTCTTAAAATCAATAGGTTATTTGCGTTATCCGTAGCTTCCGCTACATCAGGTGGTATCAGAGCCAGGTTTTGGTTTCTTAATCAAAACTCGATTCTGGAATCATGGAGAATTTGTTCCTGAAAAGTGAATAAATTGTTTACAGAAAAATTATTGGTGATCCGATTTATGATGTGTATGAAGACGATGTTCATCATATTGACTTCATCTTTAAAGAAAGTTCTTTTGAGAATCTTGGCCGTGCAAATTTCGGGCGAGATGAGATCTATGCAAAGTCTGTGCATGACGAGTTCCGTGCAGAAATAGGGCGAAATCGTATAGATGAAGATTTTGTGCGAAATTTTAATAACCTGTTGCGTGCAAATTTTGTGCAAAAACAGATTTATGAAGATTCGAGTTACAAACAGTTTCGTGCAAAACTCGTGCAAAACATGTTGTTGAAGATTCGAGAAAGAGTTTTTCTTGGAAAACATGATGGATTCAAAGACTACGAACAAGATTCGAGGACGAATCTTCTCCAACCCGGAGAGAATGATGTAGATAGAATATTAGGAAATATTCTATATTTTAATTAATTAAAGTTTTATTTATTATTAGGATAATTATCATTATTGTTTTAGGGTTTTATGATTTTATTATATATAGTCGTTTAGATTAAAGTTTGTATTCAGATTATTGATATTGAATTTATAAAAAAAAGGTTTGAAACCATTATTTCCTTGTTACGGCTAGAACTTGAGAGTTCTCAATGAATCAAGAAGACAACATCTCCTAGGTATTCTCAGAATCAATAGGTTACTTGTGTTATCCGTACTTCCGCTACATCAAAAACCCACTTCACTACCACCTTCCGGTCTCGATGAGGCTTCTGGGAAATGCAACTTTGATGAGGAATATGCAAAAGGAACCGATTACGCTTCTTCATTCGGTGCATGTTTGAAGTCGTTCCACTTCACGCCTCCACCTACCATTCTTAAGCCTACTAATCCAAGTCTCGGTTTCTCAAAGGCGTTAAAAACTAAATAGTCTCCTACTGGCCTTCAATTGGTGTAGCTATTGTAAATGGTCACAAGCAAAAGAAGGGTAGTTGACGTATCATATGCAAGTAACATTTCAATTGCCGTTATACAAAATCCCAGCTCCGACTATCAAGGATGATGGTAGTCTTTGGTTTCCATGGTTTGCTCGCATGAAGCAGTGGCCTAGAAATCTTCTCTGTGCCACTAAACACCATATTGACTGGATGAAATCCCTCAGGTGACTATTCCCTATAAGGTTCTTCGTCTTGGACCTAAGAATAAGAAAGAATACACTGTAGGATAATTCCATTAATGTTCCAGCTTTCATGGGGGTTTTATTCATGTTGTGTTGAATTTGTATGGTTTGTGAAAGACAGAGTACTTGGCCGTAAAGAGAAGATGTGTTAATTACCTCTTAATCCACATGGATCTGCTCGTGATACCAAAAAAAACCTCAGGTTACTAGTGAAGAGATCTCAATGTTAAACATAGTTCAATAGTTGCAAAACACCTCTAGTACCCATGTGGACCGTTTGGAACCAAATTTTCACTCACCTTTTGCCCACCTAGCACGTGAGACTCCTAAAAAGTATTCGATCACTACATATTACGATGATTCAATCAGCAATGGAGCTAGGAGAAAAAGCCATTAGGATCAAAAATTTATGCATATAAAATTGGCTATCTATCAAGTGGGTCAAACTAATAAAATTCAACCAATTAATCAAAATTTATTACAATCTCACGCTTAAATTAAATTAAATTTTGAATTTGATATAGGTCAAGTGACCCACAATGATTGTTCACTGATTTCATCACCGGATACAATTGCTGGTATGTTCACACATTCACATGAGGTGTATTTTATCTCTTGCTCAAATATTGATAACACTTTTTGTATGTTTTTAGCCACAAATGTTGCATACTCTTAGTCACGAATTATGGAAGAAATTAAAAGAGGTTATTTTGGAAGACTTTTAACCCTATAAAAATAAGCAACTATTTGGTCTTTTTGCTCTTATCACTCACAAGCATCAAAAATTTCAAATGGCGCGGAAATTCAGTTCATTTAAGGGAAATAGACTGGTTTAGAAACAATTAGAGAAAAATATAGTTAAAACTTAACCAAAACATAAAGATCAATAAAAGCAACCTAAAAGTTTCAAGATATAGAATGGACAAAGATTGGTATACGTGAGAGACCACATTAAATGGTTCATATCTTTCATTTTTTTATCATTTAGGATTTATATGTGGATATTTTACTAGGGTTGTGTTTTCACTATTTTTGTTAAAAACTTTTCCAAACTTATGAATAAAACTTTGTATTTGTATTACTTATACATTAAAATGGAAATAAAAAGAAGAATATGACCCAATTTGCAATTAATATTAAATTAGATCTTTATAGATGAAAAAAATTGAGTTTGTTTCTGTTATCTGCTATAGTTACACAGTTTTATAAAATACCAAATTTTTTAAGTTTTATTCATGTTCCAAAATTACTTAAATATCTTCAGAAATAACAAAAGCATTTGACAACTACAAGTATTAATGTAATTAATATATATATATATATATATATATATATATATATATATATATATTATCGGATACCCAAAAATTCTGGGTTCATATATGGCTTTTGATTTATAAAAAGTCAAGTACCGTTTAAATATTTATTTTCAGATGAGTTTCAGTTTAGTACTTTAAAGTTCAACAAGATCCGGTTCAAAATTTTAGATCTGAAATAATTCTCTTAAGCCTACACACACGTCCAGTGTCCACTGACAGTTTTTTTTTTTTTTCTATTTGAAGAAAAATAAATCTTAGCGCACCTCTTCGGCACGTAATTTTTTCTTTCATATAACCTGTCCGTCGTTTTTCATTTTATAATTAGCGTGCCAGTTCAAACGATTAAATTTATTTATTATTTGTATCAGTAATTTATACCTTACGTGGATAGTCAATGCTGTAAAGGTGTCAAAAAGTAAAAAGGAAAAACATTGTGTCCCTACATTTAATCAACCAAAGTAAATGTAATGGTGTCCGTCCCTTTGAATGGTTACTAATTAAACAAGCGGAAAATCACATAAAAGTAAAATCAAAACAATCTTTTATACTAGTATCGTAGAATTCTTACAAGAATTCATTTTTCTTTACGGTTTCTATATTATATTTAACATCTTTTATAGTTGTTTAGTGATCACTAGTTTTTAATACTATTAGTAATGGACAACCAAAAAAAAAAAACATAAAACAGTTAGCGTATTGGGGGGATACTAGTGTCGGTGGAAATTAGTGAGGCTCGGGGCGGATCTGTTTCCCATGTGGTTTCGTTGGTGCTTTTATTTTCTTCACTTTTGGGCTTGTTTCTGTTTGTTTTGACGTCCTCGGTGGATCTATTCATCTTAAACAAACTATTATTGTTATGTCAGACAAATTATTATTCTGTAAAAATAATACTTTATAGCCTAGATCAGCTGACCAGTCGGTGGATTTAAACGTTTAGAGTCTCGTGAATTTGCGCATGTGCTTTGGTGTTTGAAGATGAATTTCATGACACAGTTCAAAACAGTGTTTTTAAAACCGACCGGCTAGCGAATCATAAAGATTTTGGATCATAGATTATCGTGGTTCGACTGGATTCGATTAGATTCGAACTGGATTTGATTGGATTAAAATCAATCTAGTATTATTTTGAATTTACATATATTTATAAAGATAGATCATATCAAATAAAATATTTAAATAATCATAATGTTTTGATTTTTTTTTAAAAAGTAACAAACTAAAAATATAATAAAAATAATAAAATAATTTAATAGTTCAAATCTAAAATCAAAAGGAAAAGGAATGCGACTAATGGCACTGCGAATTTAGAGGGTATAAAGCTCACTGAACCTACTACTGAAACTTTTCATGCAAAAGAAGAAAGCGACTGGAAAAATAGAAAAAGGAAGGAAGCAGGTTAATGATGCTGATGGAAGAAAGAATATATTGGTTTCTCCTTCACAATTTTCCCCTTTACAGGGCATCGATAAAGAAGAAGAGGAGAAGTAGCACGAGGAAAGTGGAAATGATTTTGAGGAAGGTGAGATTTTAGATACCAAAGTTGATGGCAAGAAAGTGCAATGAGCGCAGTCTACTAACCGAGGTACGAAGTCAGTGTCTGGATCGAATCAAAAACAAGCGAGGGGTAAAATTGTTCGAACCAAAGACCTGATATTTGGTGGTAAGCAAGGGACTTCCGGAAAAGCTTCCAGTAGGAAGTTATGACATCTATCTTCGCATGAACATGTGTGGTTTCAACATGCCACACAAGCATAGCACACTAAAAGAATGGTTGAGACTGGAGAAGCCTACTTTTGGTTGTTTAACTGAGATGAGAGTGCATGAATCCAACCATCAGTGGTGTATGAGTAAGGCTATGACAGGCTGGAGTTCCCTCACGAACTACGCTTATCACCCCATGGGCAGGATCTGGTTCTGCTGGATTGATTAGGTTGTTGTAACACGACCTCATATGAGTGCTTAGGTGATCACGTGTGCCATTCAGGTGCCAAGCACATGAGAACAGTATATTTGCTCGGCTGTCTATGCGTTTAATACTGCTGCAGACATAACAAGCCTTTGGGAAGACCTGAGAGGAACTAAAGCTGCTTATGATCATCTAAATCTTCCTTGGATCCTGATTGAAGACTTTAATGCAACGCTAGCATCGAGTGAACACTCTCGAGCTTTGGACTACCGTCGAGATCAAGTGGGTATGAGGCACTTCGAGGAAGCAGTAACATATTGCTCAGTTATGGATCTTCCTTACACATGTGCAATGTTCACGTGGTGGAACAATAGAGTTGAGGACCCAATTGGTAAGAAACTAGATAGGGCACTGGTTAATCAAAGTTGGCTGAATCAGTATCCTCTATCCTCTGCACGTTTCGATGCTGGTGGAATTTCAGACCATGCAAGGTGTTTGATCAGGTTGACTGGAGATTCGAATGAAACTAGGAAGCCATTTCAATTCTTCAACTACTTGGCTGAGCACAAGGAATTTTTGCCGACAATTAAGAGAGTTTGGGACTCCACTGAAGTTCTTTATCACTCCAGGACTGCTCTCTCCCGTTTTCATAGGAAACTGAAGCTCCTTAAGCAACCTCTCCGGAAGCTGAACAAAACACACTATGGAGACCTACCAGGCCGCACTAAGCAAGCTTATGATGAGCTGTGCGAAATTCAGAATATAGTGTTAATGGATCCAACTCCTGATAATTTAGTAAGGGCGGCTGAGGCAGTAGAGAGGTGGAATTCTCTGGTTCGAATTGAAGAAAAATTCTACAGACAGAAATCATGTGTGCGGTGGCTTACAACAGGAGATCAAAATACGAAATTTTTTCATAATATGGTCCAGACGAGGACAGCCAAGAACACAATCAGAACTCTGGTTACAGCGCAAGGAGAAGTGCTCACATCCCTTCCAGACATTAAAAGAGAGGCAGTGTCTCATTTCCAAACCTTTTGTCAGGATCCGACAACTGAAGATATTTTTGTTGATGATTTGCAAGATCTGTTGACATATAAATGCTCCAGTGAAGAGGCCTCAGTGTTAGTCAGACTTGTCACTGCTTCAGAAATATAGCAAGCGCTCCGGTCTCTCCCAAAAGATAAAGTTTCAGGACCCGATGGATTCACTAAAGAATTTTTTATCGCAGCTTGGCCGATCATTGGCAGAGACTTCATTGTAGTAGTATAGTCTTTCTTTATATTTGGATTTATGCCTACTGGAGTGAATGCTACCATCCTGACCTTGATACCTAAGACGACAACTGCTCAGACCATGAAGGAATACATGCCCATCGCTTGTTGCAATCTACTTTACAAGGTGATTTCCAAAGGTTTAGCCAATAGATTGAAGATTATATTCCCTGTAGCAGTAGAGGCAAATCAGTGTGCTTTCAGCACTGGTCGTTTACTTCTGGAAAACATGCTTCTCACCTCTGAGCTTGTTACTTGTTATCACAAGTCTACGAATAAAGAGAAGTGTGCCATCAAGTTTGATATTTCAAAGGCTTTTGATACAGTTAAGAGGTCTTTCATCACTTCAGTTTTACTAGCCATGGGACTTTCTCCTCAGTTTTTTCAGTGGATCAGATTATGTATCTCAACGGCTGCTTTCTCCGTGTCAGTGAATGGAAGTCTAGAGGGGTTTTTCACTAGTGCCAGAGGCATACGTTAAGGGTGTTCACTCTCTCCCTACCTGTATGTCATCCTTAACAACGTCTTATCTAAGCTTCTCAACAAAGCTGCAGAGGTAGGAGAATATGATTATCATCCTCAGTGCCAAGGAGTCAAGCTTACTCATATGAGCTTTGCTGACGACATTCTTGTCTTCACTAACGGTAATTCTGAATCACTTTTGGGTGTTATGGAAGTCATGAGACGGTTTGCAGCCATGTCGGGACTACATATCAATGCAGCTAAATCATCCATCTATGCGACAGGGAGAAATGTGAATGGTCTTCTTGCAACAGCGACGTCTTTAAGTATTGGAGTGGGCACTCTACCTATTTGGTATCTAGGTATGCTCCTAACTATGAAAAAACTCACTAGCCACGACTATGAGCCGCTCATTGATAAGATCCGGGGCAGAATGTTATGCTGGTCCAGCAGGTCCCTCTCGCTTGCAGGAAGGCTACAATTGATCCAAGCTGTCATCACAAGCATGGTTAATTTCTGGAGTTCTGCTTTTATCCTGCCAGCAAAGTGTTTGGATACCATAGAGAGCATGTGTAACGCGTTTCTATGGTCAAGATCCCCTTCACAAACTCATAAAGCCAAGGTTAGCTGAAAATTTTTTTGTTTCCCAAAGGATGAAGGTGGTCTGGGTGTGAGAAAATTCAGGGACACATCCAGAGCATTTGCACTAAAATTTATCTGGAGGTTATTCACTCAACCGTCATCATTGTGGGTTAGCTGGGTAAATCATTACTTGCTCAGGTATAACTCGTTTTGGGATGTAAGGGATGAGCATAAGGGATCTTGGATTTGGAGGAAGCTCCTGAAGCTCCGAGATGTTGCCTATGAGTTCATTAGAATTGAAATTAAAGATGGTAAGACTTGCCACTTTTGGTTTGATGACTGGTTGGGTAAGGGCCGTTTAATTGACATCACATGTCCTGTTCTTGGTGTGTTTCGACATGCTAAGGTTAGTGATGCTGTGACAGAGACTGTATGGAATATCAGAGGAAGAAGAAACAGGCGGTTCCATGAGCTATACGATGATATCTTGGCTCTTGATCCTACAAGACCTGATGGAGGAAGAGACATCATTCTGTGGAAACATGGAGCTGATGATTATAGACCCAATTTCTCAGCTGCAAGAACGTGGGATCAACTCAGAGTTAAGAAAAGTAAAGTGAAGTGGAACAAAGTATTCTGGTTCACTGATATGTCATGGAATTTACCCACTTTTAACCATGATTTATATATGTTTTTGGAAACAAAAAGATACTTTTAGTGCCTTTTTAGAGATTTTATAGGTTCATGTACTCATTGGTGTAAACTAGCCAAAATGGAGCTAAAATTGAGACTTTATGAAGATATGAGCCAAATGATGTTGGATGCTAACGACCGATATACACTGAAGACTATCAACTGATAGAAGATTACCAAGATCGATCGATTGAAGCCATTCACCATCGATCAATACGAAAGTCCTCCGAGTCACTAATTTTAAATTAGAAGTCCTAATTGCTTTACAAGAGTTTGTTAATTACATCTTGAGTCCCTGGCCGCCTGTTAGGCCATATTAATAGGGTTTTGTACTAGTTTAAAAGCAAACTTGCCTAGAGACCTTTTCAGACCTAAGTTGGAGAGAAGCATCTTGTTACACTTTGAGAGAGCTTAGGAGTTGAGAGAGAGAGATCTGAACTGCAATCACAGAGAAAATTTTGAACTCCCTTTGTTGTACTTATTTATTTACTGTTTCTCATATTATCTATTCAGAAGTTTTATTCAAACCATCATGAATTTGTCTCCCATGAATATGTTTGAGTAGTCTCTACCGTTAGATTTAGGTTTCGCACTAAGGTTAACTAATGTATTGAAACAAACCATTGTTAGGGTGTTTAAAATATAATTCTTCTTCTAGTTGTTCTTAAAACTATGCTAAGGATTGATCACTCTTAACCTAGATT
This sequence comes from Hirschfeldia incana, assembly GCA_026261945.1. Classification (NCBI taxonomy): domain Eukaryota; kingdom Viridiplantae; phylum Streptophyta; class Magnoliopsida; order Brassicales; family Brassicaceae; genus Hirschfeldia; species Hirschfeldia incana. Next base: position 346,958 of record JABCMI010000062.1, on the reverse strand, counting down.
TTAGGATTAATTTGTACAAGTGATAACTTGACAAATACCTGAAACCAAACTAGCTTGATCTAGTCCCACTGAGCTTAGACGGGAGTCTCTTCTTAGTAAGGACTAGAGAACCAATTTAAAGTCGCCCTTAAAGCTCACTGGAAACTATATCGATAAGATAACCATCCTATCGACCGATATAGCGAAAGGTAAATCTATCGATATTGCTACGCGAGTATCCATCGATACTTTCTTGCGGTCATCTAACGATAGTTGTTGACCCGAGATCTAGTTGAAGACAACCTTTCAGTTTGAGTTCAGAATTATGAATAATAAAAATCATAGCAGCTTAGATACATGTTATACCTGAGAAATACCTAAGTCTAGCTACCCTTAAATCCTTTAAACAAACCAAAGCAATAAACCAAGCAATCACTTGCTTATCATTTAATTTACTGTTTTAAAACCTTCTAGTCTAGCTTTATTTCAAAGACTAAATAATCTGTTGTGTAGTCCTAGAGTCTCTGTGGATTCGATCTCTAAGTACTACAATTGGACCTCTTTTGATGAGAGTAATTCACTCCTTAGGTAATTTGAGTGATATCAAATTTGGCGCAGTTGCCGGAGACTCTTTCCCATTACCATCAGATTCAGTTTAGAATATAGTCTAGACCTTACTTTCGTATTTCTTAATTATTTTTCCTCTCTCTACTTTTACAGATAGAAAATACAGATTTCAGCGTAGCATTGATCGATAACGAGACGCGCACATCGAGCGATATCTGGACTGGATAATCGATCGACACAAACCCATCAGCATCGATCGATACCACCCAGCCGGAAGCAGGTAAGTCCTTACTTACCAACCTTGTTAATGAGGAAGTAGTCCAAACCGAACCTTTAGGTCAATCATGCAATAAATCAAACAATTTAACCAATGAACATGGGACTGCAATCCCTGTTCAGTTCCCATCTTCAATTGAAGATGCTAATAAGTTGCAAGACTACTTAGACCCCCCATTAAGACCTATTCCAATAGGTCAGCCATTAAGCTACCAGAGGATGATGCAAATAAATCAACGCTTCATCTGGAATACATCCATCTGGCACAACTAAACCTATTATGTGGTTCTGCCTCGGAGCATCCCCACGATCACATCGATTATCTGGAAGATCTAGAACTCTGTGATAACGATCGCTGTAGACTTTTTCATTTCTCTTTAGGAAGGGAGGCCAGAAGTTGGTTAAATCAAATACCAGCAGGTTCCCTAACCTGCTGGAAAGAGATCCGCAATGCCTTCATAAACCAATTCCTCGATGAAACTCGATATTGGGACGCTAGACATAAAATCTCAACTTTCTTTCAAGGCCCACAAGAATCATTCAGGAAAGCTTGGACTAGATTTAACAATCACCAGCAAGATTGCACCCACCATGGATATTCGGAACCATAACTCTTTAAATTTTTCTACAGAGGTCTCGAACAAGATTACCAGATCACGCTAGATAATACGAGTAACAGAAGTTTTAGCTCCAGGAATCCTGGAGAAGCAAATAATCTGATTGAGAACATAGCCATGGGTAAATCTTATGAAAATAAAGATAAAGAAAGAGATGCTAGATCCAGGAACGAACTTCAAATGAAAAAAATTAAGCAATCTTTGGATCTGCTTCATTCCTTAATAAAAGATGAGAAACCTGACACAATCCAAAACACTGAGGACGTCCAATCCATTGAACAAACGTTCTTTGGACCGGAAAACCCTCAGAAAAGCATTCTCAATGTAGACAGTTTTACCCAAAACTATGACGCCCTCATTAGATCATACCAAGGAAAGGACAAGAATAGATTACACCGCACCTTCACAGGAAATCAAAGATTACGTAATGATCTAGACATCAATCTAAGTCTTGTTTACAGTGAAGTGTCTAAGAAACTCGACATTTTGCACGGACAAGTACGATGTCTAGAAAGCGATACAGCCAATAATGCTATAGCCATAAAAAGGGAAGCAGAACGTATACCGGGGATGACTGATACAAACCCGAGAAGTCACGTGAGTGCTGTAGTCTTAAGAAGCGGAAAATAACTAACTTCGGATGCTAAGCAAAACGTTTCTTCGGAAGGGAATTCTGAAGAAATATATGCCCCAAAACCACTTCCCAACCCCGTGCTACTCTCTCATTCAAGATCCAACCTCCCTCAGGATAACGAAAAGAATAAAAATTCTAAAGAAATTGAGGAAGAGGTGATCATTCTCGATGGAGACGAGGAGAGTGTAGAGGAACCGATTGATATCGATCGATGTAAAGACACCGATATCGATCGATGTAAAGATACTAATGTCGATTGATGCAAAGACGAAAATATCGATCGACAAGATCCTTTGAGTTCGAAAGGAAACCCAACAACTGCTGGACTAACTATAGAACAGGTGTACAACACATTACCTTCATACCCTCCCAAATCTGACACTAAGCGCAGCAGAGACAATGAAATCTGTAGACGAGCTTTCAAACGAGTTAAAGTGGAAATGCCACTACTTGACGCTCTCAGGATTTCACCAGTGATAAATCAGTATGTCAAGGGTATGACAACCAAGAGTTTTTCAACAGAAAAACGTAGTGTCATAATGATTTATGAGGAAGTTAGCTCAATAATTCAGAGCGAAACTCCAGTAAAGAAACCCGATCCTGGTAGTTTTGTCCTTAGATGCACAATTGAGACCAGCTATTCCTAAGAGCACTCTGTGATCTAGGCTTTAGTGTAAATTTGATGCCACATTCGGTTGCGACATTCCTTGGGTACACTGAATTTACACCAGCCAACATCCAATTAGTTCTCGCTGATCGATCCGTTAAGATCCAGAAGGAGTACTTGAGGACGTACCTGTAGAAATTGATGGATGTCCTGCGCCAACATATTTTGTTGTGCTACATTACAAGAATGAACCAAAATATCCAATTCTACTAGATCGACCGTTCCTTGCTATTGCAAACGCTATTATTGATGTCAAGGAAGGACGAATAAATCTTAATAGAGGAAACATTCCTATGAAATTTGACATGGAAAAGATCATCACGCTTCCTTTGATAGATAAACAATCTTCTTATGTGGATGAGATTGATGAACTGACCCAATAATCTCTAGAGAAATTATTCTCGGACGATCATCTAGAGAATGAGCTTGTGGTTGCTCAGAATGAAATATTCAGCATAGATAACAGAGAAGAAGATTATGATCATCTCATGGATTCAGGTCCTAAGACCGCATATGACATAGTTCAAAAATGTGATGAATCAAAAATCGATGTCGATCGAAATCTCAAACCTAATATTGACCGACAGCCGTCATCATTTGGAAATCTCTCAAAAGAAAAAGCACCAATGGAATTTGACAGTGAGATGGTGGTGATGATCGATGATGAGGTCGGATCACTAATATAAGCTTCTTCTCTTTGCGCTGTCTCATCAGTTCATTTAACCTCAATGTCTGGCCTTTTGATCTGAGCATTCATGGTTTCAGATTCCTCATTCGGCTCAGTGTAGACTATACCCAACATCTGACTGAATCTATACATCAATTCCTTCTCCTGACCTTTAATCATCTTGTCCAACATATCAGCAAGTTTCCAATATCGAGTTGATGCAACTTCATAGAGAAATTTGTTGGGGTCAAAATCGGTCAAGACGAAATCAATGTCCGAAAAGTTCGGACAAAACACAAAAGACGTTAGAGGAGCTTTAAGAGATTAAGTTTCTATCTAGAAAACTCGGGAAGATGTTAAGTCGTTCCGAAATCAACGATTAGAAACATTCTCTACACGATAAAAATCTCCGGAAAGCTAAAAGAACGCAAAAAACTCGCACGAACCGAAAGAAACGAGTCACGACCCTGGGCTGCCTCTAGGCGCCGGGCTCTTAGCGCCCGTGCTGCCTCTAGGCGCCGGGCGCCTAGCGCCCGAGCTGCCTCTAGGCGCCGGGCGCCTAGCGCCCGTGCTGCCTCTAGGCGCCGGGCGCCTAGCGCCCGAGCTGCCTCTAGGCGCCGGGCGCCTAGCGCCCGTGCTGCCTCTAGGCGCCGGGCGCCTAGCGCCCGTGCTGCCTCTAGGCGCCGGGCGCCTAGCGCCCGTGCTGCCTCTAGGCGCCTAGCGCCCGTGCTGCCTCTAGGCGCCTAGCGCCCGTGCTGCCTCTAGGCGCCGGGCGCCTAGCGCCCGTGCTGCCTCTAGGCGCCGGGCGCCTAGCGCCCGTGCTGCCTCTAGGCGCCGGGCGCCTAGCGCCCGTGCTGCCTCTACGCGCCGGGCGCCTAGCGCCCGTGCTGCCTCTACGCGCCGGGCGCCTAGCGCCCGTGCTGCCTCTACGCGCCGGGCGCCTAGCGCCCGTGCTGCCTCTAGGCGCCGGGCGCCTAGCGCCCGTGCTGCCTCTAGGCGCCGGGCGCCTAGCGCCCGCGTTGCCTCTAGGCTCCCGCGTTGCCTCTAGGCGCCCGCGTTGCCTCTATGGTAGTTCGAGTTGTCGAACGGCTAGTCTTCGTGCGTAAGTTCCAGGTTCTCGAACCGCCGGAAATCCAAGTTTTGCGACTTTCTGAAATCCCGCAAACCAAACTCCTTTTCTTTCTCCTAGCCTTCGGAAAACCCGTAAGACGTCGACGGATGGAAAAACTTCGTAGAAAACGGCGATGGTTATCTAAAAACACCATTCGCCTCACAAAAGAGCCGAAGATCTTCCGAAAGATTCAATATCCGAGTAGGAGCGTTCTCTCAAAGAAATCGTTAAAATAGCGAAAATCCGAGATATGGCCCAAAGGGGACCAAACATGATCGGATAACCATTTTACGATTTTCTAAAAAAGATAGATACGACAGCTTCCGATTATCCTCCTAAACAAGATAAATGTCAATTTTCCAGAAGATAAACATCAAGTTTCCAAAAAGATAAATGTCAAGTTTCCCGATAAACATGAAGAAAGCCCAGCTCGCGGCGGCCCATCAGGAATAGACCGTCATATGGGAGTATATAAGCAAGTCTAGGGGCAGAGGAAGGGGGATCCAAAAATCACAAGAAAAACTACTCTCAGAGCAATTTAGAACTTAGGCGTTTATTTCTTTTTTAGCGAGCTGCGACTCAATTATGTCAGATCTAGGGTTTTGAGACTAGCGACGATCGACAGCTCTTACGGCCGCGATCTCGACCTATTGTTCCAACGCTCTCCGCGAATTCGGAAATAAAATTCTTTCTTTTTGCTCTCTTTATTTTACGCATTTGTTCTCAACTTAGCCTGTTTTAACTTTGTCGTGCGTGGCCCAGCAGATAGCTGGGATCCTCGGGGAAAACTAGGTCAACTTAGTTTTCCTACGTTTTACTTAGTAATATTTGACGGTGCGAATTTCGGTTCCCACAGTTTGGCGCTAGAAGGAGGGGGATACACGGAATTATCTTTCTCGCAACTACGCACGCCCAGTTAAACATGTCTGCTAACGCGGAAAAAGACAAGCAAACGCACGACGGACCAGCCGCCGATGCCAACGCTGAGAAGACTCCCGCTGGAAACGTATCGACGGTCACTGCCGAGGCAAACACCGCGATGCTGGACCAGGTGAAGGAACGGTTCGCCACCGCCCAGAAACGGTCGGAAGAACAAGAGAAACTAATGGCTTCACCCGCTAAACAGGTCAGTACCTTAACAGCGAAAAGCAAACTCCCGCGCGGATCCACCAAGGTGAGGCGTGTCAGGAGACTTGACTTCGGAACTTCCGGAGACAAAGATAAAGATGCCCCGAGAGAATCCCCGGAACTCATCCCTGACGATACCGCCCCGGCGGGGCAGAAGAAAATGACAGATAACCTTCCACCTCCCGCGAGGGAAAACGAAGGAGTCGACGTCAAAAGAATCAACCTGGATATCAGCGATCAATCGGATCCATCCGACGAAGACACCGACGTCCACCACAGAAGGAACCGAAGTCAGTCGGCTCGACTGGCGGCAGCCTTCGAAAAACCGATGACAGAAGAGGAAGAAGACCTCTACTGGTCAGAGCAAGAGAGGCTAGCCGAAGACCAGACTCGGGCCTATCGCAGCCAACGTAGACAAAGAAGCGCAAACGGCGCCAACGAGATCCACCATTTACGCGAATCACAGACGCACGAGTCTCGGATCCCGGGAAAATAAAGCTTCCCACCTACGACGGAACCACAGACCCGAAGGCACATCTGCAATCCTTTCAGATTGCAATGACTATGTCTAAACTTCCGGAGCGGGAAAAGGACGTCGGCTGCTGTCTCCTGTTTGTCGAGAACCTCAGAGGTGCTGCGCTCGAGTGGTTCTCGCACTTGAAAAGAAACTCCATCAGAAGTTTCCGCCAGCTGGCTTCAGCCTTCCTGAAGCAGTTTTCCATGTTCATGGACAGGGAAACTTCCGACGTAGATCTTTGGAGCCTGATTCAAAAGGAAGACGAACCGATCCGCGACTACATAAGGAGGTTCAAACTCGTAATGTCCAGGGTAACAGGCCTCAGCGATAGAGTCGCCATCGACGCCCTGAGAAAAAACCTCTGGTACAAATCGAAATTCCGAAAGTGGATTTCTCTGGAGAGGCCACGCACCATCCAGGACACTCTCCACAAGGCGACGGATTTCATCATCATGGAAGAAGAGATGAAAGTCCTGGCGCAAAAGCACGGACCGCAGAAAGCGTCCGGCAAGAAGAAAACCTCAAGTAACGACAAGTACGTCCATCACGAGGGGGAAGACGTCCAAGGTGAGCATAACTACGCCGTCAACTCCGAGCAAGGAAGGACCGCCGGAAACACTTGGACGCGGAACTCGTACAAGGACAACTCCAGCTGCGAGTTCCATCAGACGAGAGGTCACTCTACCGCCAATTGCAAAGTTCTCGGCGCTAGACTCATTACAAAGCTACTCGCCGGCGAACTAGCAACGGTCAGAAGCGTGAAAGACCTGCTCCTAGATTCTGACCGTCCGCCGAAGACCGACGGAGCCAATCCCGAGAATAACGCTCCCGGAACCCAATCAGGCGAAAAACGCGGACGAAGGCAAGACGGCGAAGGAAACAACAACAATCGCCAGAGGATCAACATGATCATCGCAGGATCGCACTTCTACCAGGACTTTGTTTCGTCGATCAAAGCCTACGGACGGAAGGCCGAAACAAGTCCCGGATGGTGCCCAGAAGACGACATTCCCAATCACACGATCGTTTTCGAGGAACAGGACACGGCCGGACTCGACAAACCCCACTACGATCCTCTGGTCATCGACTTGGTGATTCAAGATCTCGAAGTCGGCCGCATCCTCATAGGCACAGGAAGCACGGTCAACATCATGTTCCGCGATACTCTCCAGAGGATGAACATACCCCTCGGAGAAGTCGTCCCAGAACCAAGACCGTTGACTGGATTCTCGGGCGTCAAATCCATGACCCTCGGAAAAATTAGGCTCCCAGTTATGGCAAAAGAAGTCACAAAGATCGTCGAGTTCGCGGTAGTGGATAACCCGGCCATCTATAACGCCATAATGGGAACTCCTTGGATAAACGCCATGAAGGCAGTCCCGTCCACTTACCATCTCAGCGTCAAGTTTCCAACACCAACTGGAACGGCGGTCATCTGGGGAAGCCAAAAACAGTCGCGACTCTGCTTCCTGGCTGAACATAAATTGCGCAGCAACCGGAACGCTCCAGTGGCTAACCCAAAGCGAACTAAGAAGCATCCGAGTATCTCCGAGAACTCGGCAAAGGACGACTCGGACTTGTCCAAAAAGGCCACGACTCAGGATGATAAGCAAATCCTCGAGTCCATCGCCGACGGAACGGATGACCAAACTCCCAACGCGGCCACCGACTTAGCTAAGACAGTCGAGGCGCCGGAAATCGTGGAGTAATAGCATCCGCGATATAAACAGAACTACGAGATGGCTTGATCCTCGCAAGAGGTACGTAGGCAGCTCGTCAAAACCCGACGAGTTCAGCTATCCCCCTCACCAAAAAGGGGGGGGGGAGATGGGAATTAATACTCTCCTACTCCCGCAAAAATACTCTTTACATGTATTCTACATTCTTGAAACTTTTAATAAAGTCTTAAATTCGAATGCTTATCCAAGGCACAAACATTACGGAAAACGAAAATCGTATCTTTAAGGAACGCGAGACGTCGCAAGTTCCTGACCAGTTTCGATTCTCTATTCTCCTCCAAAAAACTCTATCAAACAGTCTTTCCGCGACTCTAAAAATCCCATTCCGTCGATTGGCCCCGACGGAAAAACATTGAAACGTTTCACTCAATCAAATTCGTAGTCTGGCTTCCAACGAAGTCCTTTTGCATCCGACAAGGATATCATAGCGCGCTATACAAGAAATCCAAATTTTGGTTAGCTCTTCGTAAAGGAAGTAGCTCGACTCGTACCCAAACGAATCATATAAGCCGATAAGCACTTCGCGGATTCTAAAACGGTACGAGTCAGGTCGAAATCGCGAACAAGCAAAACGAAAAGCCGATTTGTCATCGCATAGCTTTAGTCCGAAACTAGACCTAGGTCTTGCCCTAAACCCAGCCTTTCTGGTATCTAAAACATCTCATAGGCATAAGTATCTAGGATACGAGATTCCAAAACTTGCCTCTTATCGCTTACAAACCTAACGTTCGCTACAAAGTAACCTGCAGGTTAAGCGACAAAAAAAAGAGAGCTTGAATACGAAGTGACTACGCGTATTCAAAATCCTCTGCACTTGACGAAATTATAAATCAAAACGCATAATTCATAAAAGCATTCATAATAAGGGTTCAAAGGCCACCAATGGCCAATCCCGAAAAACATAAAGTCACGCAACCTCCTAAGGGTCGCAATACATACAAACAGCCCCACTTGGCTTATCACAAATTATAATCAAACGCAAGACAATCAGTAAAAGATATTCCATACGAGGAATCGGGCTGGTCGACCTCTTCGCCCCCGTCACCTGCATTCGCATCTGCACCGGCATCCGCTGTATCTTCCGAGACTTGAATAGGATTCCACAACTCTCGAATTCTTCCCTCGATCGGAGGAACAGAGGATTCGGCGTTAGCACATACTCTCATCGAACCATCCATTGCGGCAAGTTCGCTGGAAAGCGAGAAACCCTCACGCTGCATCTTGTGAAGAGTACCGACCGAACCACGACACTCGCGAAAATCGCCTACAAAGTCCTGAGCCTCTTTGTACGCCTCAAATTCAGTAGAAAAGATTTCCGCCCTTCGGTTCGATTCGGCAGCTGCTCTTCTCCGCCCTCTCCTTTCTGCACGGACGAGGGCCCGAGCCTGGACCTCGGCATTCCGGCGGTTTTGCTCCTCAACCTCCAACCGATACTTGGCAAACTCCCTTTCAGTCTCCTCCGCTTTGAAGCGGGCCAATCGAGCAGTGCGGAAACTTCCGTCGATTGACGCGTTCCATACTCTCACGGCCTGCAAAGAAGTCAAGGTCAAATAAAAGGATAGAAAGAATTTGCTCAAGTTTCGGAAACAAACCTCGTTGACCAAACGAGCGCCCTCCGCGGTCACCTTATCCCTCTCCTCGTTGTCCAAAGACTCGTCACGGGTAAAAGCTGGAGGGAGCTCATCAAAGAAGTCATTTGGGGGAGGGTTCGGACCAGGAGTACCCCCGTTTTCTGCGACAAAGTCAGGGTCGTACCTCAACGGCTCGTTGTTTCCCGACGAGGCCTCGAAAGCGATCCCTTTGCCCTTCGATGATTTCCCCCTCCGCCTCGGAGGAGCAAACACGAAGGATCCATCATTGATGATAGGTCGCGTGCCGCCTCGCGATCGGTGAAGCGCGACCGCCTTTCGAATCCGGTCAAGATCGAAAGAATTCCACGAACATGCCCTTGACCTGAATATGTCTCTCTTGATGGAAAGATCGGAAGGGACATGCGTGAGACACCTGTTCTCTGAACAATAAAAAAAATGCGTATGTGCGTTCAGAGTTCGCCTTTCGGATTCTAAAAAAAAATAAAAAAATAAAAAAGGATTACGATAATCTTACCACGTCGGTACAACCACTCCGTCGGGAATAGATGAAGAAAGCCTTCCTCGACAGACTCTCCATCTATCCTCACAAAAAAGAAACGATCGACGAAATCCTTAGCATGCGAGGTAAGTCCACGAATTACCGAATGATCGGTCCTCGATTTCATGGCAAATATTCCATTGGTGCTCACGCTCTTGGAAATCCACAACCCTTCGAAGTCCGAAGGGCTAAGATCCATTCCTAACTCGTAGCTCAGAATCACAACGCCAAGCCAGCTTTCTAAAGCCGGCACGTTCAACTGGCTGATCGAAATTCCGAAGCGGTCGAGAGCTTGAACAATGACCCCAGGGATCGGGAACCATAGTCGACACTGCGTCAGTAATGCCTCGTTACAAGTAAAGTAACCCTCCGGAAGGCGCTCTGGACTCTCATCCCCAAGGGGAATGCGAAATACGACTTTCTCCGGAACATTATAAAACCTTCGAAGAATTCCAAGATACTCGGGGGATACGTCGCTCGGCGAATCAGCTTCCACACGCGCCTTCACAGGTAGCTGGGGAATCGGAATCACCAGAAGAGGGGGATCAGAACCGAAGACGGCGTCACAATACGCATTCCTCTCAACCTCTGAAACCTCGGGCTTCGGAACTTCCTCCTCGGCGTGGAAACTATCCGAAGAAGAGCGAGACTGTCTCCTCGAGGATTTTGATTTTGAAGTCATTCTTTTCTTAAAAGTAGAGAGAGAATCTGTAAGGGAGAGATTGACTTAGGATTCTTGGGTGAAATAAGAATGGTAAAGGATTCATAAGTCTTTATAGGCATGAATTTAACTATTTACCCCGACATTCGACACGATTTTGTCTCCATACTTTCCTCACGAACCATACAGCAAGCTAGGACCTACGACCGCTACGGCTCCTAGCTAGCTGGGGGGGCTAACTGTTGGGGTCAAAATCGGTCAAGATGAAATCAATGTCCGAAAAGTTCGGACAAAACACAAAAGACGTTAGAGGAGCTTTAAGAGATTAAGTTTCTATCTTGAAAACTCGGGAAGATGTTAAGTCGTTCCGAAATCAACGATTAGAAACATTCTCTACACGATAAAAATCTCCTGAAAGCTAAAAGAACGCAAAAAACTCGCACGAACCGAAAGAAACGAGTGACGACCCTGGGCTGCCTCTAGGCGCCGGGCGCCTAGCGCCCGTGCTGCCTCTAGGCGCCGGGCGCCTAGCGCCCGTGCTGCCTCTAGGCGCCGGGCGCCTAGCGCCCGAGCTGCCTCTAGGCGCCGGGCGCCTAGCGCCCGTGCTGCCTCTAGGCGCCGGGCGCCTAGCGCCATGCTAGTTCGAGTTGTCGGACGGCTAGTCTTCGTGCGTAAGTTCCAGGTTCTCGAACCGCCGGAAATCCAAGTTTTGCGACTTTCTGAAATCCCGCAAACCAAACTCCTTTTCTTTCTCCTAGCCTTCGGAAAACCCGTAAGACGTCGACGGATGGAAAAACTTCGTAGAAAACGGCGATGGTTATCTAATAACACCATTCGCCTCACAAAAGAGCCGAAGATCTTCCGAAAGATTCAATATCCGAGTAGGAGCGTTCTCTCAAAGAAATCGTAAAATTAGCGGAAATCCGAGATACGGCCCAAAGGGGACCAAACATGATCGGATAACCATTTTACGATTTTCTAAAAAAGATAGATACGACAGCTTCCGATTATCCTCATAAACAAGATAAATGTTAATTTTTCAGAAGATAAACATCAAGTTTACAAAAAGATAAATGTCAAGTTTCCCGATAAACATGAAGAAAGCCCAGCTCGCGGCGGCCCATCAGGAATAGACCGTCATATGGGAGTATATAAGCAAGTCTAGGGGCAGAGGAAGGGGGATCCAAAAATCACAAGAAAAACTACTCTCAGAGCAATTTAGAACTTAGGCGTTTATTTCCTTTTTAGCGAGCTGCGACTCAATCAGGTTAGATCAAGGGTTTTGAGACTAGCGACGATCGACAGCTCTTACGGCCGCGATCTCGACCAATTGTTCCAACGCTCTCCGCGAATTCGGAAATAAAATTCTTTCTTTTTGCTCTCTTTATTTTACGCATTTGTTCTCAACTTAGCCTGTTTTAACTTTGTCGTGCGTGGCCCAGCAGATAGCCGGGATCCTCGGGGAAAACTAGGTCAACTTAGTTTTCCTACGTTTTACTTAGTAATATTTGACGGTGCAAATTTCGGTTCCCACAAAATTTGTTGAAGAAAACGCTTTTTATGTCCTCCCAGCAGGTTAAGAAAGATATTGTGGTCTCCAGATAGATGCATCTCCAGATAGAGAATACGAGAAGATCTTGCAGATAATGTGGTCTACAGATACTTAATTCTGCTTGCTTGTTGATGCTAGCTCCTCTAGTTCTTTGATATGGTCTCTTGGATCTTCATGAGAAAGATCTTGGAAAAGGTCCACACTTCCCCAATCATACCATTCATGGTTCAGATCAAAATCGTTTGTCTCAGCAACATCAATCACATCAGGGATTACAACACTTTCTGCATTAATCAATTGTCTTATGATGTTGCACGGGGGACCTTCTTCGTCTCGTAAAGTCGCATTCTCTTTGGTCTTAAGAATAAGCACTTCTACCTTCTCTATATCAACACAAGTGGTGTCGGCCATCAGATGAATAGTACCATGATAAACAATACCGCGATGAACAGAAGCCCGATGAACTGATGAACAATGTCAAATCTGACGTGTCGAATCTGATGTGTCGATCGACGCCAGATGAATAGTTTTGATCGATGCCGGGTGAACAGTGTTGTTAGATGGTTAGCTGACTCTGTCGTTCACTGCTGCTTGTAGGGTGTCGGTCAATTGATTGTGTACGCTGTTAGTCGATTTATGACGTACATTGTCAATCGATTTATGGTGTATGTTGTCGAACGATTTATGGTGTATGCTGTAGTTCGCTGCTGCTTGGAAGGTGTCGATCGATACTTCCCTCGTAGACTTACAGATAATGCATAAACTAACAGGCTCCTTCCTTGAAGGACCTAGAAATCATCTCTTCATTATTTTTTTCACTGTGATATATGTACCTGAAATAGAAAAAAATTTATGAGTTTTTCTAATAATAGTAAAACCTAGATTAAATCTAACTAAACAAAATCTAATCACGTTCAAAGCTCCCTGGCAACGGCGCCAAATTTGTTTTCACTCAAATTACCATAACGAGTTATTTTTACTCTCTCAAATAAGAGGATCATGTGTAGTACTTAGGGATCGATTCCACAGAGAACATGAGCACACAGTAGACTAGATATGATGATTAAGCTAGGCAATCAATATTAAAGCATTAAATTATATGAAAGCAAGATGCACAAGGCAATTGTTCGATTAATTGAAGTTGTAAGCAATAAGGAGAAATAGCTAGACCTAGGGATTTATCAATCAAGATATTTGAAACTACAATTCAAGGACACTAATGGTTGATAGATTCAACTTTAGAACTCGATTTTAATAGGTAACTAATCCATCTCTCACATGTGATTACTAATCAGATGTCTAAGTCTTTGTTCCAGCATTCGCATGTGAACAAATAACGAGCGTCGATCGATGCTATGGCTAGAGCGTTTATTGATGCTATGGCTAGAGCGTTGAAGCTTCCTCAAACAAGCATTAACGACCTAATCGATTATGTTCAACTAGATTTCAAGACCAACTTTATATGTGCCTAGGTATTTAATCCACCAGGATTCGGGTTTTGTTAATTGACTGCACTTTTGTGCCCTCAATTGTCCTATGATTCAAGGTTCAAGCAATTAGTCACACTTTCGTGCTATTCTAACTACTCCAAATCCTAGTATTACAAACCACCCTTGTGTATATATATATATTCTAACTATCCTAATTGATTATCAGTTTGAAATTAAGCTCATAAAATCGCTTATCCTAACATGGTGAATTACTCAAACATATTAGAAGAAACACAAATTATAGTCTTAATAAATAATAGATATGAAATCAATGATTAAATATTTAAATTAATGTAGTTCCAATCAATCTCTGAAGGAGAATTGATATTTTCTCCAAACCTAAGACAAGAATAAGGCAGTAAAGAAAGCGTGTAGCCGTTAACAATGGCTTACAAATACATAAATAGGATTTTTGGTCGGCCATGGGTATTTTGATAACTTTGTGTGGCTTCTGGGCTTTGGTCGGTATGTAAATACTCTCAGCCCACGATCTGGGATCACTGTCGATAGATGCCAAGGGTGCACCATTGATCGACATTCCCTTATCTTCTCGACAGCTTCCTCTCGCGAGACAAATTGACCACTCTTCAAGAAAATGGGCATAACTTCTGCTATAGGATGCTGATTGACTTAAACCGGTGGCATTGAAAAGTTAACTCAAATCTCTATCTTGTGTAAAACTATGGGCTCAATCTTACGGAGGGAAGGTCCCGATCAATATGATATACCTTGGATTTGACCCGTTTTTATCCATGGTATATATATATATATATGTTTTACTATCTTTATATTATATATTCTACTCTATTAGTAATAGATATGTTTTTCAGGTTCAGGAGTTTCTTGGACTAATGTGATGATTATGGAGCATTTAGGAGCTCAGAGACACATTTCATCCGAGCTGGTTACTAGAGGTCGATACGAAGAGGAAGACATCGAGCGATGCACATCCAGTGCCTTCGATTGATGTGGAAGAGACGCCTTGACAAGTGGAGATTAATATCGATTGATGTACATGTTGAGGAAAAATATCCAAAGCCTAAGTTTTCTCCAACCTCCGAAAGGGCTCTTGATTTCTAGACCTTTCTCCGAAGAAGGGTCCAGGGTCCAACCCCTACTCAAAGGGTCCAGGGTCCGACCCCTGCTAGAAGGGTCCAGGGTTTGACCCCTTGAAGTAAAATGGAAGTTTTCCAGCCATGGGAAAACTCTATTTTTACGATTATGGAAGAGTTCGCCCTACATCAACCGACATCTACTACTATAAAAGATGAACCCAAACCCTAATTACGGAATCGACTTTTAGAGGCTTAGAGATTAGAGAGTTAGGCGGTAGAACTAGGGTTCATACACCCAACATTGTAATCCCATACGAATACTCAATAATATACATCTTTTTGCCTCAATTTCTCTTCTCTTTATTTAACTATTCATGTGTTCCGTAGTACTAAAATGATCCTACAGAAAAATATCATAACAATACACACTATACCATCTATCGATGTCAAGATGCAAAAGATAGGATTCCAGAACCAGTCGACGCTAAACCCAAGGCTTCACTAAATTACAAGATTACTCTTGACGAGTTTTTAATCTAATATATATATACTGCCAAAGTGTTTTACGGCAGAAGAGAGCTTTTGGTTACATTTTGTTTTCTTACTTTCAAAGAGAGAGGAGAAAAGATCATAGAGATATTTGTGATTGGAACTCCATTGTTTTCTACTTCTATCTATGTAGTTTGATTCATTCAATTGTGTTATGAATTGCTTAGCTATGTCTGAGTAGCTCACTTGTTAGATCCATGGTTCAAATAGGTTAAGGGGAATAGCCACAACCTATAGATCTTCTAAGTTGTGATATAAATCGATAGGTTGTTTATAATGCTTGTTCTAGCCTTGCTAACTAGAAAATGAATCTAAGAATTTGCATGTGTCAAGCATCCAACCCCGAAACCCTAATCTGACTTCCTATGAGTACTTGAGTAAGGCGAGAGCTGATCTAGGAAAGTAGTGGGCAATATCAATTCGCGCCTATGCTTAGCTAGAAGCATATCGATCGGTACTTTCCATCCACAATCGATCAATATAGTGAAAGGTGTATCGATTGATCCCTATAGGATCATCGATCAAAACTTTCTCGTGTCAAAAGACGAGAGTTGAGGTATGAGATCTAGTTAGTTAACCAGTGAAACACTGCCATCACAAGATCGCTGTGTTAAGCGATTGAGCTTTAATATATCATGCATTCAACTGTTAGGCATCTATAGGATCTATAATCCTCAATACCTGAACAGAAACCTTGTATCTAATACCTTTCCAATAAGTTACACCCCCAATCATCTTGTTAGTCGAGCAATAGACTTGCTCACTAGGATTACAATTTATTTAAATCATATAAACCAACAAACCTTTAGAATTAATAACTTGACTACATTTAATCGGTTTCATAGCTCCTCGTGGATTCGATCCCTAAGTAATACAATTGAACCTCTTTTGATACGAGTAATTCACTCCTTAGTGTAATTTGAGTGGTATCGCAATAGCTAAACATCTGACGCGTCTGTGCAACACTGCACTCAAAAGGCTCCAAAAGGCACCAAAATCAACATTTTCCTCCAAAACGTCCTGAAACTTTAAATACACTAAATAGACTCCCAAAATAATAATTATATCTGAAAACACTTATAAACCATGGCTAAAAGGAGGTAAAATCCATGGCCAATGCGTAGCGTCCATATCAAGCGCTTGAGAAATCGAGAATCCCGAAGGCTCTCGGGTTTTTAGAGATTGGGGTCCAAGACGGTAGGTTTTACCAGGATCTGGTTTCTTCTGGGACACTATCTCGATATTAGGTAAGTTCTTTTTTGGTCTGCTCCAGACGATTCTTAATTGTCCACGGGCGAGCTCCTGTTCTCGAGCTTTATCTACGAGCGTTCGGATCATAACACGGAGCTCGGCTACTTCCTCTCTAGTATGAGATATGGGTGTAGGAGATATCGGCCTCGTCTCCTGAGTTCGGGGCAATGGGATATTGGCGGGCTGTTTGACTCCCGGGCGATTCCAGATTCGCGCTTTGATTTGATCGGGAACCAAAGCTTCGATTTGATCAGGAACCGAAGCTCCTGTTGGAGGATCCTGAGGAGTTTAGATCGAGTCTTTGATTCCACCGGAGTTGACAAATCCGGTGGGTGGTTGGTGTCTTTATTCGATCAAAGTAGAATCGACATTAGTGGTTCTCTGTTGAGAGTTTTCAGAATGACCGAGATACATAGTCGTGCTTAGATAGCCTAGATCGGGTTCTTAACTAGGATGTTTTTTGTTACACTAAGTATTTGATAGTGTTTGAGATGTAATCTGGGGAATGAACAGGATGTGGGAAACAAGTTCCTTAGAACACAACGATGTAATCGAAAATCGGTTGACAGAAATAGATTTTATTGATTAAAGAGATTGATTACAATAAGCAAAATGAGATCCGAAACTACAAAAGAGGTCGATCAAATAATAGATCTAAAGCAAGGTGAAACCAGGTCAATGTGTATTGTGTGCTCTCTCTAGGGTTTTTCACATGTCCTTCTACTTGATCTTTGACCTTTCTTGTTGTCTTGCTCCGCGTTCCTTGTAGCCGGTCCCTCGATCTCCGGATCTCGATCTCTATCTATTTCGAGTTCGTCTGGGCGAAGCGAGCCTTGAGGCTTGCAGCCCATATCTCTTTTTCGGCCCATTTGGGTAATTGACCAATATTGGGTCCAACACCTACCATGGCAATGATCCTGACAGTCACGTCGCTCAATACAAGCAATGCATGCTGACTGTGGCAATCCAGAAGAAACTCAGAGAAGCAACTATGTGAAAAGGCCTCAGTTCCACCTTGACAGAGCCTGCCTTGCAATGGTATATCAATCTACGTATAGGCTCTATATGATCTTTCACATCCCTCAGCGACTAGCAGTAGAAGCCTGAAGAAGATTTCGGATGACCTCTATGAGATTATCCAGCACAGGTCCGAACCGCTATGCGTATACATAGAACGCTTTATTCAAGAGAAAGTCGTTATCACAGAGTGTAACGTCGCTACTGCAATCTCTGCCTTTGAAAGAGACATGCTTCCAGACGGAGACTTGTTCGAGGAATTGACTAAGTGCCGATGCAGGACAATGGAAGATGTTCTATCCCAAGCCTGGGTACATGTGAAGTGGGAAAGAAGACGTCGCGAGTCGAGGTAAGGCTCAACATAAGTAAGACCAGAAATTGGTTAAGTCAAGCAAAGAGACACCGAGATGAGTATCTTACCAAATGACCAACAAGAAAGCAGGAAGAACATGGGCAGGTACCAACACCGACCTCTCGACAGAGCTGAAGGAATGGCCATGTCAACGTGCCTGATATTTTTCTCTTATCTATATCGAAACCTGCGCTAGTAAATGTTAAAAGGCAGATGGGCCAGCAAGTCAAGTGGCCTCAAAAGATGATCTCCCCCGATTCGCGACGGAACCCTGACAAGTGTGAGACTTCCATAATGAACATGGTCATAGAATGGAAGACTGCATTGCACTACGTATTGTGGTCAATGAGCTGCTGAAGCAAAAAAATTCTGAAAAGCTTACTCTGAAACATTCAACAGCTGTTCCCGCCTCTCCTCCACAATAAACCGGGTGATCATTTTCATCTCTGGCTGCTCATAGATCAGCGGTGTCAGCCACGCTGAGCTAAGAAAAGCACGAGGGATGCTAGAAAAATGGACAAGAGACCGGGAAACCAAAGCACCTGCTCCTAGGTACGAAATAAATTACTTTCATCGCTAAGGAGCATGAAAGGACCCTGGCTCCTTATCACGACTTCCTGATGATCTCACTCACCATAGACAACTGCCTTGTAAAGCGATTCCTCGTAGACAATGGTAACTCTAGCAACATCATCTTCTAGACCACTTATCACGATTTGGGCCTGAAAGAAGGCGCGCTAACACGGAGGGCCACTCGACTCATCAGCTTCAGTGGAGAAGTCAAGCAAACTTCCAGCGAAGTCACTCTTCATGTGTATAGAGGGGATCAACAAGTCACAAAGTTCCTGGTCGTCAACTACCAATCATCTTATAACATGATACTCAGAAGGCCTTGGATCCACGACATGGGAGCTGTCCTTTCGATTCTGCATCAACATGTCACAAAGTTCCTGGTCGTCGACTACCAATCATCTTATAACATGATACTCGGAAGGCCTTGGATCCTCGACATGGGAGCTGTCACTTCGACTCTCAATCAATCAATCAAGTTCCCTGCTCCCTGGGGCATTGATCGAAATCACGACCTTACCAGAGATCGACACCAGCACTTCAGCATCGATCGACACAAACCTTTGTCATCGATCAATACCACTTGAAATCCCTGACAGTTCAAGTTGTCCTCAGGATATTGCAGACTCGACACATCAGAACACTGATGTATCAAGTTGTTCTCCTTCTCTAGATGTAGAAAAAGAGACCACCATGGAAGATTTCTTGAAGTTAGAAGAGTTCTAGGAGCTCATGGATAGAGAAAAGCTTGAAGATTTAGATTTGAGTAGAGAAGTTATTATGGAAGACTTCTTAGAGCTGGATAAATGACTTGAGGATATGGATCAGAATTCAGAGCATAAGCTTGATGTCGAATGAAATACTACGAGAAAAGACCTGGATAGTGTTATCGTATTTTTGTGTAGGGTCATTTTAGTACTACGGAAGAAAGGAAGACTTGTAAAATTAGAAGAGAAATCGAGGCAAAGAGATGTTTTGTTGAATATCTTAAGCGTTTACAACGTTGGATGCGTGATCCCTTAGTTTTCTAGCCTAACTCTATGATCTCTAAGCCTCTGAAAGTCGATCCCTTTTTCTAGGGTTTGAGTTCTCCTTTTATAGTAGTTAGATGTCGGTTGAAGTAGGGCGAACTCTTCCATAATCGTAGAAATAGAAGTTTTCCCATGGCTGGAAAATATCCATTTTATATCAAGGGGTCGCACCCTGGACTCTTCCGGCAGGAGCTGGACCCTGGACCCTTCTTTGGAGAAAGGTTTGGAAATCAAGGGTCCATTCGGAGGCTGGGGAAAACTTAGGCCTTGAATATTTTTTCCCAACAGTTTTTTCCCTTATTCCTTGATTGCCTTGTGGGAATCAAGGAATAACGTGTGGTCTTGGACCTTGGTAGTCTTTCTTCAAGCTGGAGAAGGGCTGAAACTAATATACCATGATTTTGACCCACATTTAACCATGATATATAGGTGTTTTTACATATATTTACTACGAAATAGAGTCTATTTAGAGTATTTTCAGGTTCAGGTACGACTTGGAGAAATATGGTGTTTTTGGTGTTTTTCGGAGCCTTTAAGTGCATAACTGCACAGAAGCGTCAGATGTTTAGATATTCATGGAGACCTTCCCACGGTGCGATTGAGCTGATCTTTTGACACAAGATATATCTTTGAGTTATCTTTCCAATGCCACCGGTTTGTGGTCAATCCAACAGTTAGATCAGAAGTTATGCCCGTGTTACTGAAGAGTGGTCAGTCTGCCTCACGTGAGAAGACTGTCGAGAAGAGGAATGTATATCGATCGATGGGAAAGCCTTCATATCGATCGATATGAATGTCAGGACGTGGGTTGACTATATTTCATGACCGATTGAAGGCCAGAAGCAACCCAAGTTACCAGAATACCCTTGGACGACCATAAATCCTATTTATGTTATTTCTAAGCCATTGTTGACGGCTACGCTTTGACAACTCTCTCATTACTTCAAAATTATTGTTTTAGAGTTTGAGAGAAGATCAATATCCTTTAGAAATTGATTGAAACTCCATTGGTTTTATTATTTCTTTCATATCTATTATATGATTCAGACTATGGTTTGTGTTTCTTCTATCATGTCTGAGTAGTTCATCTTGTTATGTTTAAAGATTTCATGAGCTTAATGTCAAACTCATAATCAATTAGGATTGCTAGAATATCTATAGATCTCTACACCAGGGTGATTTGTAATACTAGGATCTGGAATAGATTTATTTACACGAAAGTGTGACTGATTGTTTGAACCTAGAATCATTAGTGTGAGAGACAAGGTTTCACCCTCAGGTTTTAGGTTAGGTCAAAAGAAGGTACAAGGAACTTCGTGGGCTGAATCCCGTAAAGAGCTTAAAGAATGAATATTTACTTTTTTATTGATGATTTGAATGTGAATGTTACAAGAAGATGTTGAACAAGTGATTACAAAGGAAAATGATAAATATCTTAGAACTTGTGTGTAATAAGTCGGAATGACGTGATCCCCTTTTGATCTTCGAGGTCTTCTTTAAATAGTTTCAGACTTTCTCTTGATCGTCTCTAACAGATCTCCGAGATCTTCTCCTTTAGCTGACGAACTCATAACAGCTCCCTATTAACCGGGTCTTGCGCTCCTGCCGTTGTGGTGTGAGCCTCCTCTTCGAGGTGACCTCTTTGAAGACTACCCTTAGCTTTCAGCTTCCGGCTCCGTACCGAACCTTAATTAAGGTTTCTGATACGTACTGGGCTTCATCTCAGCCCAATATTTGTTCAGGTCCCGTCGTCGGCTAATGGGTCATATTTGGGCCCAACAGTTGCCCCCAAGCTTTCGAGATAAGATCTCTTTTACTCGGAAGCTTAACCTAAAGCCGCCAAACCTTGATTTTACTGTTGAGATAATGGTTACGGGATATCTACGCCGAAGATATTATTCGTTTGATCTGACGGTTGAGATTTCTCTTGGCGAAATCAACGGTTCAGATGAGAGAAGTTTTGAAATATTTGTTATGATACCCGAGGCTGGATGTGACATAAAGTGGTGAGCATTAACTGCCACGCTACAAATTCTCCACGCCTCCACTCGGTTTCCAAGGTACTCGGTTTCCAAGGTAACTCCTCCTCCACTCCTTTATTTTTACTACGTTCGTGTTTATATATTTTTTTACTTTCATCCTCCAACTTCACCATTGATCCCCTGCGATTTTCTTTGAATCCTCAACTCCTAAGAGATCGTAATTAGCTTACCCCCCCCTTTCCTTTACAATCCTTTCGATTCCCTTACCCTTCTTTTTAATGGCTCCTCCGAAAGAAGGTTCCGGCGAAACCAAAATTTCTTCCTCCGGTAAACGCTTAATGAAGGTTAAGCAAGAAATCAGTGAGAATGTGAAAAAAGATAAGAAGAAAGACTCAATCGCGGCGAGGGTCTCCAAACGAATGAAGAAGAAGGACGGTTCCGGCGGGAGTGCCTCCTTGGGGTCTCACTCGCCTTCTCTGTTGAAGAGCCAAGAGGTCGTTAACCTAATGGTTCAGGCTCATGGTAAAAAGGAGTTGGCTAGGGCCTGCTCTTCCGATGAAACCCCTAAAACCGCCCCGGAGGGCTGGTTTTGCATTCACGAGAAGTACATCTCTAAATGCCACCTTAGGTTTCCTCTTCCGGACCTCTTGCTGACCTCCTTGATCATTCCCAACTGGCCCTCTCTCAGCTTTGTCCCTCAGTTATTAGGGTGATAAATGGTTTAATCACCAGGGCTAAAGAGGAAGGGATTGCCGTTGGTTTGACCGAACTGATGAGTCTCTATACGATCAAGGAGAGCTCGAACAGAGATGGCGGTAGTGGAACCTACTACCTCCCTTGTCGTCCTAGGCTTGGTCTTTTCAAGTCCTCTGGTAGCGACGATGACTGGAGGAAAAAGTATTTTTACGTCAAGATCGATCCCACAACAGTTCCCGTGGGTCGTGCTCTCTCAGTTGTTTGGACCGATTTGTCTGGTTAGTATTTTTAGGAACCTGCCTTGTTTTTACTGGATTATTGTTGCTCACTGAACCCTTGTTTTCTTGTGCAGATATCGAAGATCCTCCCAAGCATACTGATAAGCAATCCCGGGCTCTCTTTCGGAAGTTGCATCAAGATTCTAACGCGTGGTCATCTTTCACTACTTCGCGTATTGGATCAGCAAGGTTTCCGGAGCGATACAACGCCAGGTTCCTTGACCCGATTCCAGCTGAAGATTTAGTAGGTAGTTTCCAGAATTTTTCTATCTAGGCTCGTTTCTGAAGGTAGCTTAAGAGTTTTCGTTTGTTTAGTTTCTGAAGGTCCTAACGTGGTATCGATCTCGACTGGAGCTAGCTGTTCTGAGACCGAAAAGACTCAAGCTCCCAAAATGGGGCCTTCTTTCCGTTCCAGGAACAAACCCGCTGCTACTGCCGGTGCTTCTCGAGTTAGCGAGAAGACCCAAGGAGGAGCCTTCCTTAACACGTTGAAGGATGTTCTTGATGACGGATCCTCTGTTTCCGTTAAGGACGTCAACCCAGTTGAAACCGGTGCTCAAGATGTTATTCCTGTTCCTGAGATCCCGCCTGTAGAAACCCGTTAAAAAAAAAAAAAAAGTATTATTATTTAGTGGTCGTACCGCGGGCGATGGATGGTCGAAGAATTGATTGTGAGTGAACCTTAAGCTGCTGGACCATGTTTAGAAAAGTGTTAGGTTGATCAGAAGGATGTTTTGGAAGCATAACATTTTTGGAAGCACGACGGTTTAGAAGCTCGACGTTTCAGAACCCGACCTTTTCTTAGCAACAAAGTTTTCTCCAAAACTTTGTATCTATCAATAAAATATCATTTGGGAGATATAATAAGTTGGAAGCAGGACGGGAAGTAAGCACGACGGGATCGAAGCATGACGGGAAAACCCGAAGTTGGGCGAAAACCCTAATTTCGGTATTATCGATTTTTCGAGGAAGCCGGAGGCTCGGGAAATATTTTTCCGTCAAGGTCAGGATCACTTGGAGTATATTAAAAATATTTATCTCATCAGAACGGGCATAGAAAAATATTCGGGATTGATCACGGGACGAAAATTCACCGGAATGGTCGAAATCAGTCGAACGGACCGAGAAGCTCGAGGTGGCCTTATCTGGGAGATAAGGACGTGATTTAACCTTCCTGGCATGGTATGTGGCAAGGGAAGAAGGAGGTGTTGAAGCCCAGGAGAGCACAGCATGCTGATTGACACCCAGAAGCACGAGGTGCCGCGAAACCTGCGAACGGAGCATGCTGAGCGACATGTGTGCGCTGAGTGTCAAACTGGATGATTTCAGGACGTGGATGAGACATCTGGATGGCATGGTGTCACTCTGCAGGACATCCTGGTCATGCCATCAGACATGTGGAGCACGAGGTGTCGCGACGCATGCGTCCGGAGCCATGCGAAGCGACACACGGGCTGCCACACGGCTTGTTTCTGATTGGTTGCTGCATCCTATATAAACCCCACGACCCCAGCTAATTTCAAACCATCCAGCAAACCTGAAACTCAGAGAAAACGTGAGAGAGAAAGCTAGAGAAAGAAAGTTCGAGTTTCGATCATTTTCGAGTCTTTTTCGGCAGTTTTCGAGAACAGTTATTCTGCTCGATTCGAGTCTACATCTAAGAGAGGTTCTGCTCGACTCAAGATCAGTTCAGAAGTGTGTCTACTTGTGAAGGTCAAGAAAGGGTTCGGAACGCAGAAGACGGGTTCGGGGTCAAGGCCACGGTCAACCAAAAACAGTGAGTTATAATCAATTGTTTGCTAAGCTGTTTTTATGCAGGTTCCCATTACTTGGAAGTTGGATCATGGCAGGAGGCCAGGTCTAAACTGAGTAATGGTTTGATTAGTTGATAGTAATGGTTAGATTGATTGAGTTAGTAGCATGCTTAGTTATTGAGAATCGTAGTAGCATGCTAATGGTTAGGTTGATTGGTTAGCAATTTCTGATTGCTTAGATGATATCGCTAGGTTGTGGATAGTTAGATATTCTGGAATTAGTCTTTATGCTAGATTCTAGAATATATTTGATTGTGTTTGGTTGTGGTGATTGTGTGAAACCTTGGTTATATTACCGGGTTTTGGTATTTGTTTTGTATTGGCCGACAGCATTGTGTAACCCACATTGCTAGGCATGTGTAGGGGTGAGTTAGTGTTCCTTCAGACCTCGTACCCAGCGGGTTCAAGGAAACCCCTTATTCGCTGGATCGGGAAGACTCAGAGAGATGGGGTCATGGCCTAGGGCTGAGTGATTACACGACGGTGTAATGTGGCAGTGACCCGATGGATTGTGGGCTGTCGCGCGGTGACCCGATGGACTGTGGGCCGCGGTCGGTTGAAAGTTCCTTCTTCCTGGCCTGTGTGGTGGGAAGTTAGGATATTGCCGATAGTGAAGGAGGAACCTAACGTCACTGGGGCCCGAGTTATAGTTATATATTTTATAAAGGGATTTGGTAAACCCTAGTTTATTGGGATATCGATTTACAAAGACTATATTATAGTATCGATATTTTACTCGTATTATTTTACTACGGGTTTCAGATTTCGGTTATATTATTGCTGCTATTTCTGATATATGCTTTTAGGTGAACCTCTCGCTTTAGATTGTTTGGGGTGGGATAGCGAGGGGTTGTATTTGTTTAGTTGGGGATTGTAACTCACTGAGTAATACTAGATTACTCACCCCTCACTCGTTGTTATTTTCAGGTGACCAGTAGTTTGTAGCGGTCGCCGGAAGCTAGGCGGGCTGGTGTAGATTTTGCATCTTTTTGCTTGCGACCTTTTCAGACTATACGTATGTATCTTTTGCTCGATGGCATGCCACTACGCTTATAATATTTTGTGTGTTGTGAATCGAATATGATATAAGATAAATAAATCGATGTTTTATGTAAATGCCTTGTTGTTTCTGATATTAGCTTTGTCCAAGCTAACACAACGCCAGGTCGGAGTACGGGTTGAGAAGCCTTAGGCTTCGATCTGACGGGACGTGTTAGCAGGTGAACTGGCCAAGTCACGAATTGCACTTTTTGTGACAAGGCTGGAACGCCCCTAGCCCGTCATGTACCGCTCCCGGACCTTGGTAGAAAGTCAGCCGTCGGTCATGTTCTTGTTTGATTGTTGGCCGGTGGTTCGACCTATACCTAGAACGGTTCGGGGGTGTTACACCGCCTGTTGAAGTTAATCCTCAAGCTGCTAGAGATCCCCTCGAGGTTAAGCCTCCGAGAAACAAGAGGTCCCAGACTGATGTAGGAGACATGCCCACCAGGTCCTCTTCTTCGTCTTCGCGAGGTGGGACTGTTGGCTGGAACTTCACCCACTCTAAGCCAGGGTCGATCTTAGATGACCTTTGAGGTTTGGCAACTATTATGAGGCACTTGAAGATGGTGGGTTGCTCCATGCCTTCGGTTAACAGTTTAACCAATAAGGAGGGATACATCGAGATTGCTCACCACCTGGGCCAGGTATGCTTTCTTTTTTGAGTTTCTCCCGGTTCCTTCCTTTCGGGTTCATGCTTTTTGAGATTCTAATAACTTTCTTTTTATTCGTGCAGCTCGCCGGAGCCATCAACATGTCTCAGCTGAAGTTTGAAGAGACCGTGCGTGATGCTCCTACTGCTGCTGATTTGGCTCAGGCTACAGAGTTGTTTAGGTACACCAAGATGGAGCTCGACCAGGCTCGTGCTCGAGTCTCCGAGCTCGAAACCGAAGTTGGAAGGCTTGGTCTAAAGGCTGATACTCAACAGGGGAAGATTGAAAGTCAAGCTATCGACATTCAAGTGAAGAACAGGAAGATCAACGACTTGGAGGCAGCTCGCAGGATAGCCGAGCATCAGGTTCAAGAGATGATCATCTCGTCTCAAGATAGCCAACGGAACAAGGAGGCCGAGGTGAGGCTTGCCGTTAGGAGAGGGAAAAAGGAGGTTGCTGATGCTTACAACAAGATCCTTACTTCCGTGAAGGATAAGTTCGTCAAGAAGAAAGATGAGACCGATGCTCTGATCTATGTTCAGGAGGTTCAAGCGAATGCTGAACTCTTGAAGGACTTTCTGTCAAAGGAGATCTAGAATGCTGAAGAAGAGTACGATTGTTTGAGGACTTTGATCCCAGGCGGAGCTGCTGCTTGCGAGAGGGCTCAAGTCTCCGATTTCTCAGTTAGCAAGCTTCCCATTCCTCAGTTCTCAGAGAACTCAGGTACTTTCGAAATTAATATGTTTAATCCGACGTTTTCCGGAGAATATAGTTCTAACTTGGGTTCAACACGTCCTGGTTTTGCCCCAATCAAAGTAAACCTGGAAGGTGTCGATCAAGAAGCTGAAGTTGAGGTTCCTGCCAAGGAAGGTGGTTTTATCGGGGAGGATAAGGACGCCGAAGCTGGTCCTGGAACCGAAGAAGGTTAAGAGCTGATGCTCTTTTGTTTCAAAGACTTTTCGCCCAAGAGGCTTTTCATCTGTTTTTCTTAAGACTTATTAGCCTAAGGAGGCCTTTAAACCTTTACTTGTTCTTAGGATTTATAGCCCGAGGAGGCTTTTAAACTTTTGTTCTAATTTCAAACTTGGTTGTTTCGGATTTTTATCCCTTGCTTTAGTCGTCGGGTCTACTCGTAGTCGAGTTACCGTTTAGCTTAAGGTTTCAAGGAACCTGTTTTGTTTCGAAGGATCGTGAGATCTTTTCAGGATTCGAAGGAGATCGAGCTCCCTTGAAGGGTTTTTCTTTTAACCCCTTAAGATTTCGTTAAGGATTTAGGGCCTTTGGACTGTGCTAAGGATTTTAAGACCTTTGAATGTTGCTAAAGATTTTAAGACCTTTGGATGTTGCTAAGGATTTTAAGACCTTTTAATGTTGCTAATGGATTTTAAGACCTTTGGATGTTGCTAGGGATTTTAAGATCTTTGGATGTTGCTAAGGATTTTAAGACCTTAGGTTCAGGATTTTAAGGACCTGAACATACTCGAAGTAGTTGACGAGCTCAGGTCTTGACTTAGGGTGACCTGAGTTTTCTTAGAGGATTTCAAGACCTTAGTCATTGTTAAGGGTTTTAAGACCTTAGGTTCAGGATTTTAGGGACCTGAATTGGTTTGAAGGTTTTAGGGACCTTAGAAACCTGTAAAGGGTTTTGAGACCTTACGGTTCAGGATTTTAGGGACCTGAATTGGTTTGAAGGTTATAGGGACCTTAGAAATCGTAAAGGGTTTTGAGACCTTAGGTTCAGGATTTTAGAGACCCGAATGTGTTCGTAATTATTTGAGGAGCCTAGATCCCGACTTTGGGAGACCTGGATTTTTTTAGAAGTTTTTACGACTTTTGAAGTTGAGGCATAGAACTAATCGTTTCATTGATAACATATTATAAATGATACATAATTCGAATTGATCATCCAGCAACTGCTCTTGGACTATGTGTTTTTTTGGTAATGCATGCCCCCTTTGCTTAGATGAGAAGATTGATGAGAAGAGGTTGGGGCTGCACTCGTGACGGAGCTGCCTACGTACCCAATCAAGGGATCAAGCCAAATGTAGTTCAGGGGATTTAGGTACCTATTGATAGTATCTCTTGAGGTTCGTGGCATTCCACGATCGGATTTCAGGTACCCCGGTTCGTACCTTCTGGAGTTTATAGACTCCGGGTAGTACTATGTGGATAATTCGGTAGGGGCCTTCCCAGTTGGCTCCTAATTTTCCAGCTCCACGTTCTTTAGTTCCTTCGAACACTTTTCTAAGTACTAGGTCTCCTACAGCGAACTGTCGGGGCCTTACTTTGGAATTGTAGTGTCGTGCCATTGCTTTTTGGTAATTTTGAATGCGAAGCATGGCTTGGTCTCGTCTTTCCTCGATCAAGTCGATGCTATCCATTAGGAGCTGGTTGTTAGCTGCGGGGTTCGAGGTGCAGAGCTCCCGGCGGAGGCTACCCGTGGTGGTTTCTGCTGGGACGACAGCTTCCATCCTGTAAGCTAAGGAAAAGGGAGTTTCCTCTGTAGCTTTTCGTGGGGTGGTTCGGCAGGCCCATAGTACTTCGGGTAATTTGTCTGACCAGAGCTCCTTGTGAGCTCCTAGGCGTTACTTGAGGTTTGCTAAAATTGATTTGTTAGCAGCCTCCGCTTGGCCAGTTACCTTGAGGTCCTCGTGGCGACGAAAAGGTGAGGCGGATGTTCCATTTATCGCAGAAACTTTTGAAGTCGTGAGATATGAACTGTCCTCCATTATCAGTTACGATTTTGTATGGGACGCCGTGCCTGTATACGATGTTTTTCCATACAAAGCCTTCGACCTCGAATCTGGTTATTTGCTGGAAAGCTTCGGCTTCAATCCATTTCGTGAAGTAGTCGGTCAGGACCAGGAGGTTTAGTAATTTCTTTCCTTTGCCTGAAGGCACTAGTGGTCCTACAATATCCATGGACCATCTCATGAACGGATAGGGAGCTGATATGTTGGACAGATTTTCCGCAGGTTGGTGTATGATTGGTGCATGCCTTTGGCATTTATCGCATGAAGAGGAGTAGACTTCACAGTCTGCGATAATGGTAGGCCAGAAATAGCCATGTCTTTTAATTCGGATGGCTAGAGCTCTGCCCCCGGAGTGGTTTCCATAAGAGCCATCGTGCATTTCCTTCATGAGTTTCATAGCTACAAGGCCATGGACGCACTTTAGGTAAGGTCTGGAGACGCTTCGTTTATGGAGAGTTGACTCGATTATGCAATATCTTGCGCTTAAGGCTTTGAGTTTTCTAGCCTCCCATTTATTGGGTGGAACTTTCCCTTCTAGGATGTATTCCATAATCGGTATTCTCAAGTCTTCTCTCCCTACGACTCTGTTGTGTTGAGAGGAGGGAGGTTCCTGTGCGGGACCTGGAGTCGTGGTGCCCCCGGAGATATTCGTTGGAGTAGGCACCAGAGGGTCTAGGTTCTGAGCAATATCTCCAGTTTCCTCGTTGTCCCCTAGGGTTTGTGTGGCGTCCCCAGATGAGTTTTTACGAGCGGATCGACTTCTTGTTTGGACTTTGCAGACAAGTGATTCCGAGGTCTGAGTGGTGCCCCCGGAGGTATTCGTAGAGTTATGCTCCAGGGAGTCTGAACCTCGGGGAATACCTTCACTTTTATGACTGATTTCCGGGTTTTGGATTGCGTTCCCGGAGGTATATTTTCTCAAGTTGCGTGTTCTAGTTCTTGGGAACCAGAATGTTGTAAGAACTAGGGTAGCTACGGTCGGAGGGGTGTTGTCCTCTATTTTTTCCGATGGTTTGCTATCCAGCTCGGACTGGTAGCTATATCGATGCTTGATTTTTTGATTCCTTCCACGGGTATGATTCGTTTTACGAGAGGATCGGATGTGGAAGCTAATGCGGCGAGTGTGTCTGCTGAGGAGTTCTCTCCTCGTGGGATCCTCGTTAGCTCGAATTTGTCGAACTGTTTTGTGAGTTCAGGACGACTTCGAGGTATGCCCCCATTCTTTCGTCCCTTGTCTCGTATTCCCCGTGGAATTGGCTGGCTACCAGCTGCGAGTCACTATAGGCATTTAGTTCTCGAATCCCAAGGCTCATGGCGAGTTTTAAGCCGGCGATTAGTGCTTCGTATTCGGCCTCGTTGTTGGAAGCGTTGAATCCGAGCCTATAGGATTGTTCGATGGTTTCTCCAGCTGAAGAGGTTAGTCTCAAACCGACACCGGAGCCTTGCCTTGATGAGGCTCCATCCACGTACATGCTCCATTTAGGAACCTCTGTTTCTAGGTCTAGATGTTCGGATGCTAGCTCGATAATGAAATCGGCGAGGACCTGAGCCTTTGCTGCTGCTCGAGGTCTATACTCGATGTCGTATTCACTGAGTTCTATGGCCAATTTAGCTAATCGTCCGGATTGGCTAGCGCTGTGCAAAAGTTGTTCGCAACGGTTGTGAAGTCATCACGACAATCGAATGCGACTGGAAATAAGGTCGCAATTTCCTGGCAGCTGTTACGACTGCTAGGGCTAGTTTTTCCATGGTCGGGTACCTCGTCTCGGCGTCTAGTAGACTCTTACTAGTGTAATAGACGGGTCTTTGTTCGTTTTGCTCTTCTCGTACTAGCACCCCGCTGACTGCAAGCTAGTCGATACGGTGAGGTACATATATAATGGTTCTCCGACTACAGGTTTAGATAGTATCGGAGGTTCTGAGAGGTAAGCTTTTAGCTGTTTGAAGGCTTCTCCGCACCTCTCGTCCCACATAAACTTCTTATTATTTTTCAGAAGTTTGTAAAAAGGGAGGCACTTATCGGTGGACCTGGAAATGAATCGATTTAGTGCTGCGATCATTCCGGTCAATCTTTGTACCTCTCTGGTCGTTTTAGGTGACGGCATTTCTAGGAATGTTGCTATCTGTTTTGGGTTGGCTTCGATGCCTCTTTCAGTCACGAGGTAACCAAGAAATTCACCAGAGGGTACACCGAAGGTGCATTTAGCTGGATTGAGCTTCATGTCGTACTTGTTGAGGATGTCGAAGCATTCCCTTAGGTGGAAGATGTAGGTCTTCTCCAATTGAAGACTTGACCAACATGTCGTCAATGTACACCTCCATGGTTTTTCCCAGTTGTCCTAGCGAACATTTTTTTTTACTAACCTCTGGTAGGTAGCTCCCGCATTTTTCAAACCAAATGGCATGACCTTGTAACAATAGGTTCCACGCTCGGTTATGAATGCGGTCTTCTCTTGATCTTCAGGATCCATTCATGATCTGATTATATCCCGAGAAGGCATCCATAAAGGACAGGAGCTGGTGGCCAGCTAGTTGCTTCGACTAGACGATCGATGTGAGGTAGCGGAAAGCTGTCCTTAGGACAAGCTTTATTTAAGTCGGTGAAATCTACGCAGATTCTCCATTTCCCATTTTTCTTTTTTACTACCACTGGGTTGGCTAGCCAATCGGGGTATGTACTTCTCGGATGGAACCAGCCTTCGTTAGTCGATCGACCTCGTCGTTGACAGCTTGGGCTTTTTCTAGACCTAGCTTGCGACGCTTTTGTTTGATCGGTTTGAAAGTGGGGTCTACATTGAGCTTATGAGTGGTGACATTTGTGTCTATGCCTTTCATATCGCTGGTGGCCCATGCAAAGGTTTTGACATTGAGCTTCAGAAATTCGATGAGCTCCTTCTTGGTTTCAAGAGGTAACTCAGATCCAATACTTACCTGTTTTTCAGGATTCGAGTCGTCGATGCTAACTTTTTCAGTGAGGTTCTTAGGGAGACCTCGGATATTTTGTTGCATTTCACGACTATCCTGGATCTGTAATTGCTATTGGGGGGATTCTTTTATAATCTCGAACCCTCCTAGATAGCAGATCCTTGAGATCTTCTGGCTACCATGCACGGTAGCTATTCAATCAGATGTCGAGAATTTTACGCATTGATGATAAGTTGAGGCTAGTGCCTTCATCTTGTGAATCCAAGGTCTTCCAAGGATTGCATGGAACGGAGAAGGTTTGTCGACGACTATGAAATTGGTCATTTTCATGACTCCACCAGCTACAATTGGAAGCTTAATTGTTCCCAGTGAGGTAGCTGTTTCTCCAGAGAAACCTATGAGGTTGGATTTCTGGTTGATAATTTCGTAGTCGTCAATTTCCATTCCTTTTAATGCGTTGTAGAAAATGAGATCGACGGAGCTTCCGGTGTAGATCATGAGCTTGGGTACCTCGTACCCAGCTATATTTAACGTTACGACGAGAGCGTCGTCGTGAGGTCTGTCGAGATCTGATGTCTCACTTTCCCAAAAAAGAGATTTTAGTGTTAGACTCGGGTTTGGTCGGTTTGGGCTGAGTGTTTGACACAGCCTTCCGTACGTGACTTTTAATAGAGTTAACGGAGTCTTGACATACGTCGGACCCTCCGAGGATGTAATTGACCCTTGAGCTCGGGTTCGACTGGGGAGGTGGTTTACTTAGGAGGGCCTCGATTTGCAGACTTTTTCCCTGAGGGAATTTTCCAAAGATCATGTCGACTCTCTTTTTGGGAGCTGGGGGTGGGGAGTTATCTCTGGGACCTCTTTTTTGATAGGGTTGTGGCTTTTTGAGGTCAATGTCCTTTATTTCCCCAGCTGCAAATTTGGCAGCCAGTTGTCGTTGGAGGTCCCAACACTCCTCGGTTGAGTGTCCTTTCCGATCGTGGTAAGAGCAATGTTTATTCTCGTCGTAGCCTTTTGACCAGGGAGCTTTAGCTGTCGTAGCGACGGGTTTTTCCTCCTTATCCTCCTCGACTACGTAGGAGTGTTCTCCCTGAGTCTGGTGATTTCGGGAGGAACCTCCTCTTTTATGAGGTCCCTTAGTATCAGAGGCTTCATTTTTTGAGTGGCTCTGGGGTTTCTTGTTGAGTTTATCTAATGCCGCTGTTTCCTCTTCCAAGGTGATGTATCTATGAAGGGCGTCATCGATAGTTGGGAGAGGGTTGAGCGTTAATTCTGAGAAAAACCCTGATTTGTACCAGAGACCTCTTCTAAGGGCCTCAATGGCTACTAGATCGTTGGGGTTTGAGAGTTTAGTTCTCACTGCCCTGAATTTCTCGATGTAGACTCCCAATGAGTCTCCCAATCCTTGTCTGATCTTCCAGAGGTCTGCCTCGGAAGCTTGCTTTAGGATGTGGGTCGAGTACTGCTTCATAAAGGAATTGGCTAGCTGGTCGAAACTTGTCTATAGAGTTTGGCTCGAGGCCGGAGAACCATTCGAGAGCTGTTCCGACTAGGTTTTCAGCGAATGTTCTGCAATATCCTGCATCGCATTCCTCCTTTGTGAAGTGAGCTTTAACGATGGCTAACCGTAAGGCTTCTAGATAGGCCTTTGGGTCCGCATTCCCGTCATACTCAGGGATCTTGATTTTTCGGGTGTCTCTTATGTAAGAGTTGGCAATTCTATCGGTGAACGGAGTTCCACGAGTTTCCTCGATTAAGCTCTCGATTTTGGGGGCTGAGCTCGCTGCTTTATGAACTTGAGCGCCCAGTTTTTGGAGAGCTGCGTGAGTTCGCTCCATGTACCTGCGAATGGCATCAGGCCCCTCAAAAGGAAGGACATTTGGGTCATTATCAGACAATCGGCGAGTAGGTTCCTGGCGAAACTGAGCTCGGTCGTTTTCCCAGCTAGCTGGCGAAATAGGTCGCTCATTGGTCCTCACGCTCCGAGCGAGGTTAGTGCGGAGAGCTGCAGGATCAGCATTCGTCCTTTGATATTCGTCCGTACTTGGGGTTGAAACCCTAGCTTGAAACACCGAAGCTGATGTTCTGCCCCCTGGACGGTATGTTGGTTCCTGCTCTAGACCCGGAAGGAGGTGGCGGTGGAGGCAAACGGGTGCTACCACTGGTGGTTCGATCAGGCATGGAGCTAGTTGCTACATTGCTTCCCATTGTGCTGGTGATAGGTGGGATAAATGCAGGAGCTGTCCTAGCGCGAGGCGTTTGGAAAGCAGGTTCCTGTCCTTCTGCACCAGGGCTATCGGGGGAGAAGTTCAGACGCTCTCGAGGGAAGGAGGGGTCACCTAACCGTTCTTGGAAGGTGACTTCTGTTCCCTGGTGAACAGATGGTTGGGTTGCTGTGGACTGAGATCTGGTTATCTCTTCGAACCGTTGCTGCCGTTCGGCTAGCTGTTGCATCGTTCGCTTCGGATTCCTGAGCTTTGTCCACTAATTGGAGCATCATCTGACGGATCTCAGAAAGCTGAGCTTCCGTTTGATTCAGAGCGGATTGATGCAATAGGTTATTGAGGGCTGAGGACCCAGAGTTGGTCCCATCAGAAGCTCTCGGGTTATTTGCCCCCAGAGCAGTGCGGCTCGGTGAGCTATTGCTCTGGTTCGATTGATCGGGGTTGGATGGGTTCGTTCCATCGATTGGATTCATCCTTAAGCGTTAGAGTAAGGGATTCGATTTTTCGTCCCCACAGACGGCACCAATTGTGAAAGACAAGGTTTCACCCTCAGGTTTTAGGTTAGGTCAAAAGAAGGTACAAGGAACTTCGTGGGCTGAATCCCGTAAAGAGCTTAAAGAATGAATAAATACTTTTTATTGATGATTTGAATGTGAATGTTGCAAGAAGATGTTGAACAAGTGATTAGAAAGGAAAATGATAAATATCTTAGAACTTGTGTGTAATAAGTCGGAATGACGTGATCCCCTTTTGATCTTCGAGGTCTTCTTTAAATAGTTTCAGACTTTCTCTTGATCGTCTCTAACAGATCTCCGAGATCTTCTCCGTTAGTTGAGGAACTCATAACAGCTCCCTATTGACCGAGTCCTGCGCTCCTGCCGTTATGGTGTGAGCTCCTCTTCGACGTGACCTCTTTGAAGACTACCCTTAGCTTTCAGCTTCCGGATCCGTACCGAACCTTAGCTAAGGTTCCTGATACGTACTGGGCTTCATCTCGGCCCAATATTTGTTCAGGTCCCGTCGTCGGCTAATGGGTCATATTTGGGCCCAACAATTAGTGCATCTCAATTAACGGAACCCGGATCCTGCTGGATTAGATACTTGGACCCATCTGAGAATTGGTCTAGAAATCTAGTTGAACAATATTGATTAGGTCGTTGATGCTTGTCTGAGGTAGTATCGATCGACGCTCAGGCCATAGCATCGATCGATACTCTCTCCTTGTTCGTATGCGAGAGCTGGAACAAAGACTTAGACATCTGATTTGTAATTTTTTGAGAGAGATAATTACTTGCTTATTAAAATCGAGTTCTATAATGAATCTATATTATTAGCATATCCGAATTATAGTTTTGAATCTTTTGATTGATAAATCCCTAGGTCTAGCTATTTCTCCTTATTGTTTACAAACCTTCAATCGAACAACTGCCTTGTTTACATTGTTTTACTGCTTTTAAACTATTTAACTAGCTTAACCTTGATTTCTATAGTCTATTGTGTGCTTCTGCTCTCTGTGGATTCGATCCCTAAGTACTACAATTTGACATCTTTTGATGAGAGTAATTCACTACTTAAGGTAATTTGAGTGATATCAAATTTGGCGCCGTTGCCGGGGAGAAAGGATTCGCCATTAGACTTGATTAATAGGTTTATCTAGGTTTTATTTACTGTTATAGTTATTTACTGAAAAAATTTTCTTGTCTTTCAGATACATACATGCCTATCAGTACCAGAAGCAGCAAGGAAGAATTACTTTTTGTCTCAGATCCTACAAGATTGGAGCGTTCAATCCGCAAAGAAAGACGTTTCCCATTGATCGATAACAACACTTGTTCATCGATCGACATTCGCCAACCACAGTCGACCGAGATACGTCTTCATCGACCGATACCCTTCCGTCGACCGACACTTCCCACCCAACATCGATCGATAGTTCACCTCGAACATTGATTGATACTAAGCAGCGAGACATGGTTGCGACGATATCTCTTATACGAGATGAGAACGGAGACCTGCATGACCAGGAAGGTCATTTGTGTAATGCAGCAGGTCAGAAGATAGATGGAGAAGGGACTCCAATCATTGAGCCATCTGCTACCACTGAGGATGCTAGAGTTTCTCGCAAGAGAACCCTAGCAGATTTGATCAGGCCTAGTCAGTTATATACCAACATGTCTGCTATTAGAGTACCTCTGGAAGTCCAGGGATTTCGAGTACACCCTAAACACCTCATTTATGTGAGTGAGCAACCTTATTGCGGTCTTCCTCACGAAAATCCCATGGACCATATTGAGACACTAGAAGACTATGTGTCTGGCATCCTGAAGAATGAAGCTACCAGAGACTATATCATCTGCAAGTTGTTCAAATTTTTACTTTCTGGGGATGCTAAAAATTGGCTGAGGTGTCTTCAACCAGGATCTCTTATTACATGGAATGATGTCAGGAATGCATTCATTAATGAATTCTTCGATGATGCAAAGGCTGAAGAGATAAGAGATAAAATTTGGACATTCTCTCAAAGACCTACATAAGCATTCAGAAGCTCTTGGGAAAGGTTTTTGGGATACCAAAAGGATTGTCCACATCATGGTTTTACAGAGTTTCAGTTATTGAAGAAGTTCTAAAGGGGTGTTGAGGTAAGATATGGTATGATGATGGATACTGCAAGCGACAGAATCTTTGAGACAAGGACCATAGAGGAAGCTAAGAGACTGATTAAGAACATGATGTCTAGCAACAGTGCCAAAAATCTTGATATACACAGGAGAAAATCAGCTGCAAAGGATAGCGACAAGATTGTTGAGGCTGAGATTGGTTCTGTACATGAAGTCTCATGGGTGCAGCAAACTATCTTTGAGGATGAGGCTCAGTATGATGAGGATGAGATGAAACTCTTGGAAGAACTGCAAGAGATGACTGAGCATTTGAATCTGAGATTGGATTTTATCTTCAAAGAGTTGAATAGAGGACTTGAATCCTTAAATACCTATATCAAAATAGTAGATACTCAGGTTCATCCGACGGCATAAGTTGTTGAAAATCGAGCTCTTTTGCAAATGAATGACACTGCTGTCGCCGGTACTGTTCATCGAAGTACTGTTCATGATACTGTTCATCCTATGTCGATCGACACTGTTCATCCGACGTCGATCGACACTGTTCATCCAACATCGATCGACAATATTCATCCCGCATCGATCGACACTGTTCAGCCAGTCACTGTTCATGTTACTGTTCATTCCGACACTATTCATCCCGACACTAAGGAGCACCAGGTCGATTCCAGCTTGGATAATTACATTGCGGAAGTAATTAACATGAGAAGCTGGAAGAAGAAGCCTATCTAGTCGAAAGTTGCATGTCCATTGGTAGCTCGTATTTGTGTCGATCGACACCATCAGCCGAGCATCGATCGATACCGCTTTTGAGATCAGATAAGTAGTTCGAATTTAGAGGCATTCTGACTTTGCTGCTCTATACCCACATCCTCCCACGCTAGCTCGAATTAAAACTGCTGACATCGATTGACAACAACATGAGAGAATCGATCGACAACAACATGGAAGCATCGATCGAGAAGATAAGAAGAACATCGATCGACAACATCTGTCCACGCCATACAAAGTATGTTTACCAGATCTTGATGCACACCACTTGAATGCAACTCGAAACCCATCTCAGACTACAATTTTCTTAAAGACAACAGAGGAGATTAATCAGCAATCTGCAGAAGCACCAAAGAAAGGGATATCAACCCTAGCTGAAACCTCTTTCGTTGAGAATATCGATCAACGGCATATACCAGGTATCGATCGACACAACTTGGACGGATACGAACCTGCTATGGAAAGTAGATTCCAATTGGGATGAGAGTGAAATATAGGAAACCATTGATTCCCAAGCACCTCAGGAGAGAAATTAACAAAGGGGACCTTGATGGATTTCACAAGAGGGTGAAGAGGGTTCCTAAGGATACGTCTTTCGAGGAAGCATACTCTAAATATAGACTTGGCAATTTCTTCATAGAAAGCATAGAGACTGATAAAGACATTGAGCTACTATTCAACAATTTCTGCCGTAAGTCTAAGAGGAATCTCAAGAAGGAAGAAGATCTAGGGAAGTTCGTGATTCCATGCTATATACATAACCATGATTTGCCAACCGCCTTATGCGATACTGGATCTGCAGTCATCATCATGGCTATAGACACGGCTGAAGTATTATGATTAAAGATGGAACCTTCAAAAGATAGTTTCACTTTCGCGGACAACTCCAGAGCTGATTGAGCAGGCACCATCAGGAATGTTAAAGTGGAGATAGGGGAATGCACTATTCCAGTGGACTTTCATGTCATGGAGATCAAACCAGGCAACAAAAATTCGCTTCTATTGGGAAGAGCCTTCATGGCTATAGTAGGAGCAGTTTGTGATCTTAAGAAAAACATGATATGCCTGACTAATGTTAATGAAACTGTCTTCTATGATCCTTTGGAAAAGAAAATCGATGAGAAGTTTATTTCATGCATAGAGATGATTGAAGATCCAGCACCTAAAGGTGATTCAAACCGCAAGCCTACACTACCAGAATCAACATCGATCGATAATAAGTCTCCAGCATCGGACGACTCCCAGTCCTCAGAATCGATCGACAATCTGCCTTCAACATCGAGCGACAAACAGCCATCAGAATCGATCGACACGAAGCTCTCAGCATCGGTCGACACCCTTTGTATTTCAGAACAGACAGAGACAGAAAAGTCTAAGTCTGGGGGAAGGACAAGGAATAGGAAGAAGAAAAAGAAAAGGAATGCAGATGCAGATTTCTTATCACTAGTCCCTTCACAATGTCAAGAGGGAAGTATTGAGTATAAAGTGCGCTGCAAAGGAAGTTCTGAGCCTTTTGCTAAGGTTAGAATGCTATGTGATCCAGAGCTGAATGAGATAGGAGAAGTTTCTGCTAGAGCTTTTGCCAACTACATCAACAAGATGAGGAAGAGAGACATTGAGGCTTGTTTTCGATCAAGTCCACATCTTCATCCGGACTAAAGCAGATCTCCAAAGTCAAGCTAAATGACTATAACAAAGCGCTGAGTGGGAGGCAACCCACTATTAGGTAATTTCTTTTCATCTAGTTTAGATTACTATTTATTTTAGTTCTAATTTCTTGCAGGTAAAAAAAAAAGGTTTAATAGTAACGACGGCACTGTAGCAATGCAGTGTAGCAGGAATATCGAGCGATACTGTAGCAGCAATATCATCGAAAAAAAGTAAATATCACTGTAGCTGCGATTACTGTAGCGAAATTACTGTAGCGCCGCTATTCATCGAAAAAAAGTAAATTGATTTTCTTAGTTATTACTATTCATCGAAAAAAAGTTAATTGATTTTCTTAGTTATTACTAACTTTTAGACTTTTAGT
The DNA here is from genome assembly GCA_026261945.1 of Hirschfeldia incana. Taxonomy (NCBI): domain Eukaryota; kingdom Viridiplantae; phylum Streptophyta; class Magnoliopsida; order Brassicales; family Brassicaceae; genus Hirschfeldia; species Hirschfeldia incana. Next base: position 307,613 of record JABCMI010000062.1, on the reverse strand, counting down.
GTCTTATTTATATTAGGTGACAGGAAAAGATAAGAGGAAGACGAGTTCTGCACCAGCATCGAAAGACAACCGGCTGATGTCACTCGACAGATCATCACAAGTATTGATCGTCACTTAACTGTGTTGAGGGATACTCACATCAATGGCTGGTATACTCGTGAATCCTTTTTCAATATTATGCTTATGATTTATTCTCCCACCAATCTTAGACTGTATAACACTAGTAACAATGTTGTTAAAGTCTATGGAAGGTTCTACTAATATTATGAGTTAGGTTAGGTATTTAGATTAGGGACCTGAGTAGAAGATTGCCATGAAAATCGACCGATTAGATCATGTTGACATCGATCGACAGTACATCACTTGCAGCGACCGATGGTAGCTATTTTTCATCGATCGACACTTAATTCGGTTAGGTATTGTTGGGGAAAAATATCTAAGGCTAAAGATTTCTCCAGCCCTCGAAGGGCCCCTTGATTTCCCGACCTTTCTTTTAAGGAAGACCCAGGGTCCAGTCCCTACTAAGGGGTTCCAGGGTCCGACCCTCCGCAACAATATGGAAGTTTTCCAATCACGGGAAAACTTCTATTTCTACGATTATGGAAGAGTTCGCCCTACTTCAGTCGACATACATCTACTATAAAAGGGGATCCCAAACCCTAGAACAAGGGATCGACATTCAGAGGCGAAGAGATTAGAGTTTAGGCTAAGAAACTAATGGTTTATACACCCAACGTTGTAAACGTTCATATAACTCAATAAACATCTCTCTTTGCCTCGATTTCTCTTCAAATAAACATACAAATATTCAAGTCTACCGGTGTTCCGTAGTACTTAAACGATCCTACACAAAAATACCATAACAGTTTGGCGCTAGAAGGAGGGGAGTAACTCAACTACGTGACGATGACACCGGAAGACGATTCCAACCGAGCCGAACTGTCCCCGAAGGAGCAAGAGCTCCTCAGCCGGCTTGAAACACTTCAAAGCCAAATCACCGACCTTCACAAGGCTCAGGAAACCGCGCCTGCAGGTCTAGAACTCGTCTAAGAAGTTCAAACCCTAAAAGACCAACTTGGAGAACACTCCAAACAACTTCAACAGAGCGTCGAGAAGCTAAACGCTATGGAGGCCGAGAACCTTGCTCTCCGACGAGAGAACTAAACCCTCGGAATAGTAGGAAACAAGCGAAAGCGGTTTAGAACCAGAAACCGACCTATGGCCTCGCTTAGCACCCCTCGCGACAACGAGGAAACACCTCAGCAGCCTAACGTCTTAAACAATGGATCCGATAACCAAGAGGCTGCTCGAGATACAACTCGGGAAGAAGGGAACGACGATTCCGACACGGAGGACAAGGAATACTCACCTGACAATCCTGATATCTCGGATCCAGCTCTAGACGCCTACCTAAGAAAAGGTGGTCTCCGAGAAATTCGGCACCATCCGGTCTATGGTGGAAAGACTCCCCGGAGTAGCTCCCCCCATCCGGAGAAGTGACCCTAGGTCTTACTCTGACACGCCATTTGTGAAAGAGAATGCTTCGGTAGAGATGCCTCGCAAGTTCTCTTTCCCGAGTATTAAGATGTATGAAGAAACTGGGGATCCCGACAACCATATCGCCCAGTACAAGCAGCGCATGATAGCCGTGGCTATCCCCAAAGAAGCAAGGGAAGCTACCATGTGCAAAGGATTTGGGTCAACCTTGACCGGTCCTGCCCTCCAGTGGTACATCAACCTCCCCACATGATCCATCACATCTTTCGCCGCCCTCAGTGACAAGTTCGTGGAACAATTCACCAGCAATCGCCATCTGGAGAAGAGATCAGATGACCTCTACGAGGTTCAACAATACATGAACGAGTCCTTACAGTTCCTACATAGCTCGCTTCAACCCGGAGAATGTCTCCATTCCCGAGTGCAATGCTGATACAGCCGTCTCAGCTTTCAAGAATGGTCTGCTTCCGGAAGGAGAACTCTACAAAGAGCTAACAAAGTATAAGTGTGGAGATATGGCGGACGTGATATCCCGCGCCTGGGCTCAAGTGAGATGGGAAGAAGACGTCGTGAGCAGGGCCAAGGCTTCCTCCAAATACGATCAGAAATCCTCTAGACCTCCAAGGGACGATCGCGATGAGACCATCCTCTCTCGTCCTTCGAGAGAACCTAGCAATTCGAGTAAGGGCATGTATCAGAATCGCCCTCTATCCCGATCCGAGGGAATGATGGTGTCAACTTGGCCCAACATCTCTCATCTCGCAATATCCAAACCGGAGCTCATCGGAGTCCTGTGGCAAATGGGTCCATAAGTTAAATGGCCCCCTAAAATGAGGTCCCCTGATGTCAATCGAAACCTCAAAAGGTGGTGCGAGTTCAACGATCACGGCCACACCACTGAAGATTGTATAGCCCTGAGAATAGAGGTTGCTGAACCTCTCAAGAAAGGCTATCTAAGAGAATTCCTCTCAAATAAAGCCAGGAACCTCTTGAACAAGGAAGGCCCAGGACTTTCTAACGAAGCCGTTCCCGCATTACCTCCGCCGCAAGATTGAGTGATCCATGTCATCTCCGGAGGATCAGAAGTAAGCAGGATCAGCAGTGCCGCGGCCAAAAGAAGTACTCGCAATGCCTGGAACGGTCAGGAGACCGAGATCCCTAAACGCACACTTCTGGGAACAGATGAGATTAGCTTCACCGCGAAGGAGCAAGAAAGGGTCCTAGCTCCTCATCACGACGCCCTCGTCATCTCGCTGGTCATAGCCAACTGTTTGGTCAAGCGGATACTAGTGGATAATGGAAGCTCCAGCAACATCATCTTTCACTCAGCTTACAGGGATCTAGGGCTGGAACCCAATACGTTAACCAGGAAAGCGACCCCACTCGTGGGATTCAGTGGAGAAGTAAAACAAACCGAAGGAGAGGTCCTTATCCCGGTCTATGCTGAGGGGATAAATCAAACCACTAAGTTCCTAATCGCCGACTGTCCGTCATCCTACAACGTGATATTAGGAAGGCCTTGGATCCACGACATGGGAGCCGTACCTTCAACCCTTCATCCAATTGGTAAAGTTCTCTACTCCATGGGGCGTAAAGGCTATCAAAGGAGATCAGGAAAATTCTAGGTCCTGCTATCAGACCACCCTGAAGGGAAAGACCCAGGCCTTATAGCAATTACAGAAGGAACCTCCAGCTCCTCATAACAAAGAACCGGAGGTTGAAGGAGTGGACGAGGTCCCTCTGGTGGAAGGGAATTCGGAGCGGAACCTCAAGATAGGCTTCTAAGCTTCAGAAGGATCTAAGGCGAAGGCTGATTGACTTCCTAAGGTCTAACTCCGATTGCTTCGCTTGGTCTCATGAGGACATGCCCGGGATCGACCCGGAGATCATCATGCACCAACTTCAAGTGGATCCTAAGCATTCCCCGGTCAGGCAGAAAAGGAGGAAGTTTGCTCCTGAGAGGGATGAGATCATTAACGAGGAAGTCAAAAACCTGCTCGACGCAGGATTCATAAGAGAGGTACAATATCCCGACTGGCTTGCTAATGTGGTAGTCGTAAGGAAGAAGAACGGGATGTGGAGAGTTTGCATCGATTTCACTGACCTCAACAAGTCATGTCCAAAGGATCCCTTCCCTTTACCTCATATATATAAGCTGGTTGATGCCACTGCCGGACATCAGCTAATGAGCTTCATGGACGCCTTCTCTGGATACAACCAAATCTTGATGCACCCAGAGGACCAGGAGAAGACATCTTTTATGACATCTAGGGGCATCTATTGCTACAAGGTTATGCCCTTCGGGTTAAAAAATGCCGGATCCACCTATCAGAGACTCGTCAACATGATGTTTACTGATCAAATAGGCCAGACCATGGAAGTCTACATCGACGACATGCTGGTGAAGTCTTTGGACTCCGAAGATCATATCTTGCACCTTCAACAAGCGTTCGCAACCCTCAGAAGGTACAAAATAAAGCTCAACCCATCCAAATGCTCGTTCTAAGTGAGCTCCGGGAAATTCTTGGGGTACATAGTCACTCACAGGGGCATAGAAGCAAAACCAGAGCAGATAAGGGCCATCCAGGCGATACCATCCCCTCGAAACGTCAAGGAGGTTCAAAAACTGACAAGAAGAATGGCAGCCCTCAGCAGGTTCATCTCCAGGCTCTCCGACAAGTCCCATGCTTTCTTTGAAACATTGAAGAACCCCAAGGACTTCAAATGGACGGAGAAGTGCGAGACCACACTATCTGACCTCAAAGCCTACCTCACTACTCCGCCACTCTTATCCAAACCTCTGGAAGAAGATGTCCTATTGCTCTACCTAGCGGTATCCGAGCATGCGGTTAGCGTGGTCCTCGTAAGAGAGGAAGGACGGAGACAACACCCTATATATTACGCGAGCAAATCCATGCTAGACGCAGACACCTGCTATAGCCATCTAGAGAAACTAGTCCTCGCCCTTGTGGTGGCAGCTCGGAAATTACGCCCTTATTTCTAGGCTCACCAAATCGTGGTAGTCACTTCATTCCCTATCAAAGCGGTACTTCATAAGCTCGAGGTGTCCGGACGACTGGCAAAGTGGGCCATAGAGCTGGGGGAATATGATGTGGTCTTTCGCGCAGCTACCGCCATCAAGTCACAGGTCTTGGCTGACTTCGTGGCTGAGTTCTCTCCCTCTATGCTTCCAGGCTTGGATCAATAGGTTACGCTCCATGAAAAAGAGGTGGGGAAAGGCCAATGGACATTACACGTCGACGGTTTCAGCAACGTGAGAGGCGCAGGAGTAGGATTAGTCTTATCTTCCCCCATGGGAGAGTCAGCTTCAAAGGCTGTGCGTTGCAACTTTTAAAGCAACCAACAACGAAGCCAAGTACGAAGCCCTAATAGCAGGGCTACCGTTGGCCAGAAAAATGGGAGTGGTAGACATCCAGGTCTTCAGTGACTCACAGCTCATCATCAGCCAAGTCCAACAAGACTAGCAAGCTAAGGATCCGAGCATGATCAAATACCTATCAGTGGCCACACGTCTGCTTGACCAATTCGAAAACTGTAAACTTACTCAGATCTCTAGGGAGCAAAACTCCCAAGCCGATACTCTAGCAAAACTAGGTTCCGCCTTGGAAACCGAAGGATCAGATGAGTATTACCTTGTTGGTCCTACAATGGCCAGCAACCGAGAAAGAGGCAGAACCAGAGGAGGTAGCAGTGGTAGATGAAGGGGAAACCTGGATAACTCCCATTATCAATTACCTAAGGAACGACGTCCTACCCAAAGATCGAGATGAGAACCGCAAGGTAAAGAGGCAAACAGAAAGATACTGCATCTCAGAAGGAAAACTATACAGGAGATCCTTTTCAGGGCCCTACCTACGGTGCCTAACCCCTAGAGAAGCGGCACAAATACTAGAAGAGCTCCATGAAGAGGAATGTGGTTCCCATTCCAGTGGACGGAGTCTGGTACTCAAAGCAAGAAGGGCCGGCTACTATTGGCCAACCATGGCGAAAGACTCCCTTAAGCAGGCTAAAACCTGTAGCTAATGCCAAAAACACGCCCAATCTCCAACTTGCCACCAGAGAACCTCAAATCCATAAGCTCTCCTTGGCCTTTTCGCAAATGGGGCATGAATGTTGTGGGGAAATTCCATGTGGCGCCGTGGCAAAAGGTCTTCCTCCTGGTGATGACCGACTATTTTACGAAGTGGGTAGAAGCCAAAGCCCTAGCAAAGATCACAGACCTCCAAATCAGAAAGTTCATCTGGACAAACGTGATTACCCGCTTTGGAGCACCTCAGGAGATTGTCACCGACAATGGACCTCAGTTTACCAGCAACGACTTCCAGGACTTCTGCAAAGAATGGAACATCAAACTCTCATATTCAGCACCGCGACATCCCCAATCAAACGGACAAGCAAAGTCAACCAACAAAACGGTGGTAAACATGCTCAAGAAGCGCTTGGAGAAAGCTCATGGAAGATGGGCAGAGGAACTACATGGAGTTCTTTAGGCCTATCAGATAACTCCGAAGACGTCTACCCAAGAAACCCCTTTCTCACTCGTCTACGGCACCGAATCAGTGATACCCACTGAGGTTCACGTCAAGACTTCAATCTCCAACATCCTAACTCCAAAAGAGAATGACGAGCTGATGTACCTAAGTCTAGACCTACTAGACGAAAAAAGAGAAGCGGCCCGCCTTAGGAACGCATCATACCAAATGAAAGTAGCCAAGAGCTACAACAAGAAGGTGAGATCCCGAACCATCCAAGAAGGAGATTGGGTCCTAAGGCGAGTTTGCAACCACACAAGGGATAAATCAGCCGGGAAACTCGCCCCCGGATGGGAGGGGCCTTACCAGGTAATAGGGTTGCAAGGGGCAGGAGCCTACAAACTGCAAGATAATAAAGGCAAGGTCCAACCCAACTGCTGGAACGCCTTGCACCTCATATTCTACCATTTCTAAAAGTGAGATCTTCGGATAAAGCTCTATATATACTACTATACTAAGTATTTAAGTATTTTGGTTATCCTACTCCAATGTATAACGAGAATGTCTTCGGACTAGGCTTATAAAATACACTTAATTTCGACTAAAGGAGTTAAGGGAATACCAATATAATTAATGGGGCATACTAGCTGGATCAAGACCTTAGGGACTGTGGGAACCGAAATTCACACTGTCGATTTTGATAAGTAAAATACGGAGGAAAGCCAAGTTAACCCAACTTTTCCTGACAGTCCGGATTCTCTGCGACAGCCAACAACAAGTGACCGAACAGGTGCGGAAAATATGGAAAGATAACAAAAGACGAAAATCGTACAAAAAGTGTTTTGATTAAGAGTTGGGACTGGACCTTGAGAAAGGCTGCCTACGTACCCCTTTCGAGGATCAAGTCGGACGTAGTTCAGTTAGAAAGATTTGGACAAGAGATCGAACTGCCTGGCGGAGTTCGTCTAGTACGAGTGTTTGTCATAGAAACGGGCGTGTCGAGAATAACGCCAAGGGTTTCTATGTGTGGAACTCTGAGTAAGGGGATTGTTAGATTCTTGCGAAGAAACAGAAGTCTGCGGACAAGATGAAGGTAGAACGGGAGGCGGCCAGACGTCCTAGGTCATGCCTTGCTAGTCTGACCACCTAAGTTCTAAGTTCCCTCAGTCTAAAATCTCGGATCTCCTCTCTAAGTCTCTCTAGGGTTTTTCTTGCTCTTAATGATTTTCGCTCTCTTTTCCTTGTATCCCAAAGCTCCTTTATATACTCCTTCTTATGACGGTCTATTCTCCTTTTGGGCCGCGAAGCGGGCTTCTTCCATTTTCGTCGGCCTTCATGTTTATCGGGAAACTTGACATTTATCTTCGGGAAACTTGACGTTTATCCTTCTGGAAATTTAGCATTTATCTTGTTATGTAAAGATAAACAGTAAATCGTCGTATCTATCTCAGATAATCGTAAACAGACTGTCCGATCGCGTTTGGTCCCTTTCGGGCCGTCTCTAGGACTTCCGTTGTTTTCTACGATTTCTTCGGAAGATCTTCATTCCTTCGTAGAGTTGAGATGAATGGTGTCTCAAGATAACCATCATTGTTTCGTACGAAGAATTTAAGATCTTCCTTCCCGTTGATATCTTACGAGTTTATGAAGTGTTACCGACGATCTTAGTTTAGAGTAAGAACGGGAGTTTTGTACGCGGAATCTCAATGATTCATTCCGCGAGGACTCGGGAAAGATTCAAAGTACAGACTTCTGACAGCCGAGGCCTGGGACTTGTGCACGGAAGATTGTCGCTCGAAGACCCGAGCCAGCACGGGCGCTAGGCGCCCGGCGCCTACGGGCAGCACGGGCGCTAGGCGCCCGGCGCTAGGCGCCCGGCGCCTACGGGCAGCACGGGCGCTAGGCGCCCGGCGCCTAGAGGCAGCACGGGCGCTAGGCGCTCGGCGCCTAGAGACAGCACGGGCGCTAGGCGCCCGGCGCCTACAAGCATCACGTGCGTCTTGGCGAGGGCTTCGATTTGATATCTTGCTCATTTTCTGGGTCCTCACGGTTTGAGAGAACGGGCTCTTTGAAGTTTCAAGGCGGATTCTTTGTCGTTCGGCCTGTCCAAACTTAGATTACTTCCCGTTTCTTCCGTATACTTTCGTATGGTCGTGTCATCTTAGCTACGGACCTAATGTCTCTCGGTTCTTCTTGATTGTATCATCGAAGTTTTACGACTAAATCTTAGTTGGTTTTTCTCGTAAAGTTTATTGTGTAAAACAAGAACGATCGACTTTAACATAGGTTCTTTAAGCTATACGACTTGTCTTGCTTTCGACGCTTGTTTTGTGGAAAGTCCGCGTATGATAAATAGTTTTAACCGTTGATTTCGAGAGAACCGTTTTTGACCCCAACAGTTAGCCCCCCAGCCTGTGAGACGCGGAGACGATCTTGCGGGCGGAAGATTATTAGTTGAAAATCGAAATTTGTGGCTAATAATATTTCATTGCGGACATCCACATCACCTTTGATTGGCGATCTTGAACATGACGTCGGAAAGACCGTGAGTTCGTTGCTCAAGTGTGAAGAAAGAGAAGAACATATGTCCTCGCAAGTCCGTCGTCTTCAACAGAAGATTCAGAGTCTTGAGGAGACGGTGACTCGCAAGTTTGACGGAGAGGACTTCGACTCAATTCTCGCTGGTCTGAAACCCGTGTGCACCCTTGTCCCGGATTCGGAGGGTTCGGAGGACCAGGACTACGCAGTCAAGGATCGTGAAGCCGGCGCATATGAGACATGCAGCGATGGCGCGACCAATGGAGGCGACGGTGAGACCGTTCCTACTTTCGGGTGAGTTTTTAGGATGAAGGTGATGCTCCGGGGAGCGTCTAGGTTTATCAATCCCTTCAGAGATTTTTATTTTGATTGTGTTTCGGCCGTTAAGAGGCCATGATGTACATTTGTGGGACTTGCCGTTGGTGGCTTCGAATCCCGGCCTTTTTCAGGGCATCCGTTGAACTCTGCGGCTCAATGTTTATAAAATATTAATGTTGCGTTTTCGGAACTTCTGTCCATCAAAGTTAGAGGGACATGGTATGAGTTGTCGTCTCATTCCTGCCTCCCTGATGATCACCGTATCCGTCGTTTGTACAAAGCGAGATTTTCCTATGGTTTACGATTTACGCGAAAATTCGTGGAAACGTACAGACTTGAGTGAAGAGACAAGTTTTGGGGATCTCGCGTCGTTGACGCTTTGCCTATGAGATGTTAAGATACCAGCAAGGCTGGGTTTAGGGCAAGACCTAGGTTTACTCTCAGACTGAGGCTTGTGCGATGACAAATCGGCTTTCGTTTTGCCTGTTTGTGATTTTAACCTGATTCGTACCGTTTTAAAATCCGCGAAGTGGTATCGGCTTACATGATTTGTCTGGGCACGAATCGAGCTACTTCCTTTACGAAGTGCTGAACCAAATTTGGAATTTTTGTATAGCGCGCTATGGGATCCTTGTCGGATGTAAAAGAGCCTACCCTTAGGAGGCTTGTCTGTTTAGGACGTTAGAGTTCGTTTGTTGTGATCAGCAACAACGATATGATGCCGTTTATAAGGCGTATGAAGGTTTTAATCGAAAAACGAATGTTCAGGCACGAAGCGACGTCTCGCAAGTGCTTTGAAGTTTGTTTTTCTTATGCCATAAAGGACTATGGGCTTTTAGAAATCGCGGAATGTTTCCGAGCGATAGTTTATGATTTATTTGGTGGATACTGGATCCATTGTTGAGGCCGTTTAGCGATTGGCGAGTTTGTTTGCGAAGAGTTTCGAAAATTCGGTTTCTGTGTTTGTAAAGAGTTTCGAAAATCCGGTTTCTTCAAAAAATCGTGGGATATACAAGCATACACATTTCAAATGTGTACGAGTTAATTTTCCCTTGTGCCGCACTTCAAATGTTCGCGGGCTTAGGAGATGTTTTGCGAATGTCCGTAGTCAGAAACTGTTGTTTCAGTTTGGACGTGCAAGTTATAAAATTTTGATCGAGGAATTAGGACCAGGGGTCGCGTATATTTGACCCAGGGAGAAGCGTCTACCTTCGCTTTGTTTCGCGAACTGTTGGCCTTCCGGGATTTTAATGGACGACTCGTATAACTCTTGGAGCTTTGTCACGAGTGTTTCTTTTCATGCTTTGTTTACGGGGCGTATAGAACTTAATCAGTCGATGTTAAGTTCAAATTTTTTCCGTTAACCGTATGGCTGTTAGGACTGATTTTATTACGAGAAATTCATCGCATGATTTCCGCTTTTGGACTATGCGACAGAGTTGCTCACGTAAATGGTCACTTGGAGTTTTATGACAAATCGTGGATTATCGTTTGGCCCTTAAGTGATTGGAGCGGCGATCGTTCAGCTGTTTTGTCTTGGCGTGAAGGCTGTGTTCAGCCGTTTAACCAAGGAGTTGGTAAACGATAAGACTGCGATCCTTTCGCATTAAGGTCATATTGGTTCACGATTGTCTTTAATGGTGATGTCGAATTCAGGTTTGGGCTTTATGGAAAGGCGTAGTCGGCCGATGGCCGAATAGCGTTCGTTGAGATAGACATGCAAATCTTAGCGGAGTTTTCCGAGTTATGGGTTACACGTGAAATGTTTCCGCTTTGATTTCGTCTTTTGGCGAAAGTTGCTTCGAATTACTCATGGAGTTTTATCGAAGGTTATTCCGTTAATTTTGTAGCTCACCGTTGTGCTATTAGTCTGACGTTGTACGAGTTTCTTCTCGCCAGATTGCAACAAGAGATGGTGTAGAGTTTTCAAGACTATGTTTGTAACGGTTTGACCACGCCGTTATGCCGCTAGCGTTTCGGACAAATCTTAGAGTGACGTTTGCCTTTTGAAAGAAATTTTTTCTTTATGAAGTAGAATGAGTATGCCAAGGATGCGTGGCGATCGTTTCTCGGTTTTTCGAGAGATTAGATCGGTTTGCGCGTTCTGCCTAGACAGTCAAGGAACAATAGAACGAAACTGGAAGAAAATGCCTAAGACTTAACTTGCTAGACTATCCACCTAAGTCCTAAGTTCACTGAATTTTCCGACAGTTTACAAGACGTTTTCATTCCTATCCTACGAAAAGATTAAAACCTTGATAAAACTTTCAAAATCGGTCGTACCTTAGTCTCATTGATTACTCGAGATTGCGTCATGTCCGTTCCTCTTTGTCTTTTAACGTTTCATTGTCAAAGGTCTTCTAAAATTCTGACACTGAATCGAGAATCGATTTTTGATGAAACCCGAAGGAACAGTGCAGAATCATTGAAGCAAAGGGAGGAGAAGTAGGCGAAACTCGAAGAAGGATAAGGTGGGTAGACAAGTGAAAACGATTGGCAAGACGTCACTTGAGTGAGGCTTCTTGTTTCGTCAAGCTATGAGCGAACTGGTCAGGTCAAGAAGCTTACGATCTTGTTATACTTTACGAATGATGTTTCGTAAAATATTGTCGAGCTTTTATTTAACGAGAGTTATTGAACAAAATGTTGTCGAGTTAATTTTACAAAAACTGTTTCGTAAAATTTGTTTGGATAGTCGTTGGGTCAATCTTTACGAGGATTGGCCGTGCTTGACGAATGTTTTGTTGCCCGGCGACCAGCGCAGCACGGGCGTGTTAGCCTTCCGGCGCCTAGAGGCAGCACGGGCGTGCTAGCCGCCCGGCGCCTAGGGACAGCACGGGCGTGCTAGCCGCCCGGCGCCTAGGGACAGCACGGGCGTGCTAGCCGACTGGCGCCAAGGGACAGCACGGGCGTGCTAGCCGCCCGGGACTGTGCTTCCTCGCGGGACCTGCCTGTTTTTCTCGGTTTTTTAAAGGTTTCTCGATCGACGCTTATTCTCTCGAGGTTTCTTTAATTGTTTTTCCGAGACTTTTGGACATCGATTTCATCATGATCCCAGCAAGGAATTGTTTCTTAGAACGTTGTTGACATTTTATTTTACGAGAGTTATTTCACAAAATGTTGTCGAGTTAATTTTACAGAAATTGTTTTGTAAAATGTTGTCGAGTTTAATCATGCAAAAGGTGTCTCGTGAAATATTTTCGAGGATTTATTTTACGAAAGGTGTTCCGTAAAACGTTATCGAATTTTAACATTTGAAATGCTGATTGGTAACCCGATCAGTCGTGCTTTCTGTTTCACGAGTAATCTGGGGTTTCTTCGCGATTTCCAGGAGAACAAGTCTTTATTTTTCCGGGAAATTCTAAAAAACATTTCCAGTCGAAACTCTACTCGGTAATCAGACCGTCATATCAGCTTTGGGCTCGATCCTACTCTAAAATCGTACGTGGGTCGTTTAGCCGTGATTCGGGCCCCTTTTGGGCCTTTTCTTACGATTTTTTTTTAAAAAAAGCCGTTGATGTGACACTGGTTTTTCCGAAAGGATTTCAATTCCCCGTATAGGTAAGGCAACTGGTGTTCAAGCTAACCATAGCCGTTTTATACGGCAGGCAGGAATCCGTCTCCACTACCAAGTATTTTTATGAATTTTCCCGAAGTCTTTCTTCGATAATCCCAAACGAGGGGGGTTGTATCCATGGACCCAAGGACCATGTTGCAGGAACTTGGACGTGAGTGCATGGTTGATAGGACCCGAACTTGGTCGGGATGGTCCGTTCACGGGACGTTTGTCCGTAAGATGATAATCTTTGATAACCGTTTGCATAAGCGTAGGTCGTAGGAGCAGTCACTGCTGAAGTTGTTTTACCAGCGTCGATGTGAGCTGCGAGTTTGTCTTTCACATTTCCAGACATTGCTTTGATCAAGCATTTTGCGGCCGTAAGAGTAAGAGTAATCCGTCCTCCCCTCCTTCTAGCGCCAAACTGTGGGAACCGAAATTCGCACTGTCGATTTTGATAAGTAAAATACGGAGGAAAGCCAAGTTAACCCAACTTTCCCTGAAGGTCCGGATTCTCTGCGACAGCCAACGACAAGTGACCGAACAGGTGCGGAAAATATGGAAAGATAACAAAAGACGATAAATCGTACAAAAAAGGTTTTGTTAAGAGTTGGGACTGGACCTTGAGAAAGGCTGCCTACGTACCCCTTTCGAGGATCAAGTCGGACGTAGTTCAGTTAGAAAGATTTGGACAAGAGATCAAACTGCCTGGCGGAGTTCGTCTGGTACGAGTGTTTGTCATAGAAACAGGCATGTCGAGAATAACGCCAAGGGTTTCTATGTGCGGAACTCTGAGTAAGGGGATTGTTAGATTCTTGCGAAGGAACAGAAGTCTGTGGACAAGATGAAGGTAGAATGGGAGGCGGCCAGACGTCCTAGGTCATGCCTTGCTAGTCTGACCACCTAAGTTCTAAGTTCCCTCAGTCTAAAATCTCGGATCTGCTCTCTAAGTCTCTCTAGTGTTTTTTTTGCTGTTAATGATTTTCGCTCTCTTTTCCTTCTCTCCCAAAGCTCCTTTATATACTCCTTCTTATGACAGTCTATTCTCCTTTTGGGCCGCGAAGCGGGCTTTTTCCATTTTCGTCGGCCTTCATGTTTATCGGGAAACTTGACATTTATCTTCGGAAAACTTGACATTTATCCTTTTGGAAATTTAACATTTATCTTGTTATGTAAAGATAAACGTAAATCGTCGTATCTATCTCAGATAATCGTAAACAGACTGTCCGATCGCGTTTGGTCCCTTTCGGGCCGTCTCTAGGACTTCCGTTGTTTTCTACGATTTCTTCGGAAGATCTTCATTCCTTCGTAGAGAGTGGTGTCTCAAGATAACCATCATTGTTTCGTACGAAGAATTTAAGATCTTCCTTCCCGTTGATATCTTACGAGTTTCCGAAGTGTTACCTGTTATGATATTTTTCTGTATGGTCGTTTTAGTACTACGGAACACTGGAAGACTAATAGATTTCGTGTATTTGTATGTGTTTAGAGAAGAGAAACTGAGGCAAAGAGATGTATTATTGAGTGATTTTGGGATTACAACGTCTTAGGTGTATAAACCCTAGTTCTATCGCCTAACTCTCTAATCTCTAAGCCCCAAAGTGTCGATCCCTTGTTCTAGGGGTTTGGGTTCCCCTTTTATAGTTGATGTAAGTCGGTCAATCTTGGGCGGCTTCCGTAATATTCAGGAATATATTACTTTCCCCTCGATATGGGAAACTTCCATATTCATGCGGAGGATCGGATCCTTGGTCCTTACGGCAGGGGCTAGGCCTTGGTTCCTCGAGACAGAGACTGGACCCTGGATACTTATTAAATTGAGATCGGACCCTGGTGCCACCTGGTGGATGTTGGGGTCAAAATCGGTCAAGACGAAATCGATGTCCGAAAAGTTCGGACGTAACACGAAAGACGTTACAGAAGCTTTAAGAGATTAAGTTTCAATCTAGAAAATTCGGGAAGATGTTAAGTCGTTCTGAAATCAACGATTAGAAACATTCTCTACACGATAAAAATCTCCGGAAAGTTAAAAGAACGCAAAAAACTCGCACAAACCGAAAGAAACGAGTGACTGACCCTGGGCTGCCTCTAGGCGCCGGGCGCCTAGCGCCCGTGCTGCCTCTAGGCGCCGGGCGCCTAGCGCCCGTGTTGCCTCTAGGCGCCGGGCGCCTAGCGCCCGTGCTGCCTCTAGGCGCAGGGCGCCTAGCGTCATGCTAGCTCGAGTTTTCGGACGGCTAGTCTTCGTGCGTAAGTTCCAGGTTCTCAAACCGCCAGAAATTCAAGTTTTGCGACTTTCTGAAATCCCGCAAACCAAACTCCTTTTCTTACTCCTAGCCTTCGGAAAACCCGTAAGACGTCGACGGATGGAAAAACTTCGTAGAAAACGGCGATGGTTATCTAAAAACACCATTCGCCTCAGAAAGAGTCGAAGATCTTCCGAAAGATCCAATATCTGAATAGGAGCGTTCTCTCAAAGAAATCGTAAAAATAGCGGAAATCCGAGATATGGCCCAAAGGGGACCAAACATGATCGGATAACCATTTTACGATTTTCTAAAAAGATAGATACGACAGCTTTCGATTATCCTCCTAAACAAGATAAATGTCAAACTTCCAAAAGATAAACATCAAGTTTCCAAAAAGATAAATGTCAATATTCCCGATAAATACTAAAGCCGACGAAAATGGAAAAAAGCCCAGCTCGCGGCGGCCCATCAGGAATAGACCGTCATATGGGAGTATATAAGCAAGTCTAGGAGCAGAGGAAGGGGGATCCGAAAATCACAAGAAAAACTACTCTCAGAGCAATTTAGAACTTAGGCGTTTATTTCCTTTTTAGCGAGCTGCGACTCAATTAGGTTTGATCTAGTGTTTTGAGACTAGCGACGATCGACAGCTCTTACGGCCGCGATCTCGACCTATTGTTCCAATGCTCTCCGCGAATTCGGAAATAAAATTCTTTCTTTTTGCTCTCTTTATTTTACGCATTTATTTTCAACTTAGCATGTTTTAACTTTGTCGTGCGTGGCCCAGCAGATAGCCGGGATCCTCGGGGAAAACTAGGTCAACTTAGTTTTCCTACGTTTTTACTTAATAATATTTGACGGTACGAATTTCGGTTCCCACAGTTTGGCGCTAGAAGGAGGGGGATAGACGAAATTATCTTTCTCGCAACTACGCACGCCCAGTTAAGCATGTTTGCTAACGCGGAAAAAGACAAGCAAACGCACGACAGACCAGCCGCCGAAGCCAACGCTGAGAAGATTCCCGCTGGAAACGTATCGACGGTCACTGCCGAGGCAAACACCGCGATGCTGGACCAGGTGAAGGAACTGTTCGCCACCGCCCAAAAACGGTCGGAAGAACAAGAGAAACTAATGGCTTCACTCGCTAAACAGGTCAGTACCTTAACAGCGAAAAGCAAACTCCCGCGCGGATCCACCAAGGTGAGGCGTGTCAGGAGGCTCGACTTCGGAACTTCCGGAGACAAAGAAAAAGATGCCCCGAGAGAACCCCCGGAACTCATCCCTGACGATACCACTCCGGCGGGGCAGAAGAAAACGACGGATAACCTTCCACCTCCCGCGAGGGAAAACGAAGGAGTCGACGTCGAAATAATCAACCTGGATATCAGCGATCAATCAGAACCATCCGACAAAGACACTGACGTCCACCACAGAAGGACCCGAAGTCAGTCGGCTCGACTGGCGGCAACCTTCGAAAAACCGATGACAGAAGAGGAAGAAGACCTCTACTGGTCAGAGCAAGAGAGGCTAGCCAAAGACCAGACTCGGGCCTATCGCAGCCAACGTAGACAAAGGAGCGCAAACGGCGCCAATGAGATCCACGATCTACGCGAATACATCGCGAAGACTGCAGCCGAGGTGAAGGTGGTAAAATCGCAGATTCACCACGCGACCAGCACGGCTCCCGAGATCGACCTGCTCCTCGAAGAATCGAGGAAGACTCCGTTCACTTCTCGAATCACAGACGCACGAGTCTCAGATCCCGGGAAAATAAAGCTTCCCACCTACGACGGAACCACAGACCCGAAGGCACATCTGCAATCCTTTCAGATTGCGATGGCTAGGTCTAAACTTCCAGAGCGGGAAAAAGACGTCGGCTGCTGTCTCCTGTTTGTCGAGAACCTCAGAGGTGCTGCGCTCGAGTGGTTCTCGCACTTGAAAAGAAACTCCATCAGAAGTTCCGCCAGCTGGCTTCAGCTTTTCTGAAGCAGTTTTCCATGTTCATGGACAGGGAAACTTCCGACGTAGACCTTTGGAGCCTGATTCAGAAGGAAGATGAGCCGCTCCGCGACTACATAAGGAGGTTCAAACTCGTAATGTCCAGGGTAACAGGCCTCAGCGACAGAGTCGCCATCGACGCCCTGAGAAAAAACCTTTGGTACAAATCGAAATTCCGAAAGTGGATTTCGTTGGAGAGGCCACGCACCATCCAGGACACTCTCCACAAGGCGACGGATTTCATCATCATGGCAGAAGAGATGAAAGTCCTGGCGCAAAAGCACGGACCGCAGAAAGCGTCCGGCAAGAAGAAGACCTCACGTAACGACAAGTACGTCCATCACGAGGGGGAAGACGTCCAAGGTGAACATAACTACGCCGTCAACTCCGAACAAGGGAGGACCGCCGGAAACACTTGGACGCGGAACTCGTACAAGGACAACTCCAGCTGCGAGTTCCATCAGACGAGGGGTCACTCTACCGCCAATTGCAAAGTTCTCGGCGCTAGACTCATTACAAAGCTGCTTGCCGGCAAACTAGCAACGGTGAGAAGCGTGAAAGACCTGCTCCTAGATTCTGACCGTCCGCCGAAGACCGACGGAGCCAATCCCGAGAATAACGTTCCTGGAACTCAATCGGGCGAAAAACGCGGACGAAGACAAGACGGCGAAGGAAACAACAACAATCGCCAGAGGATCAACATGATCATCGGAGGATCGCACTTCTACCAGGATTCCGTTTCGTCAATTAAAGCCTACGGACGGAAGGCCGAAACAAGTCCCCGATGGTGCCCAGAAGACGACGTTCCCAATCACACGATCGTTTTTGAGGAACAGGACACGGCCGTACTCGATAAACCCCACTACGATCCTCTGGTCATCGACTTGGTGATTCAAGATCTCGAAGTCGGCCGCATCCTCATCGACACAGGAAGCACGGTCAACATCATGTTCCGCGATACTCTCCAGAGGATGAAAATACCCCTCGGAGAAGTCGTCCCAGAACCAAGACCGTTGACTGGATTCTCAGGCATCACATCTATGACCCTCGGAAAAATCAGGCTCCTGGTCATGGCAAAAGAAGTCACGAAGATCGTCGAGTTTGCAGTAGTGGATAACCCGGCCATCTATAACGCCATAATGGGAACTCCTTGGATAAACGCCATGAAGGCAGTTCCGTCCACTTACCATCTCAGCGTCAAGTTTCCGACACCAACCGGAACGGCGGTAATCTGGGGAAGCCAAAAACAGTCGCGACTCTGCTTCCTGGCTGAACATAAATTGCGCAGCAATCGGAACGCCCCAGTGGTTAACCCGAAGCGGACTAAGAGGCATCCGAGTATCTCCGAGAACTCGGCAAAGGACGACTCAGATTCGTCCAAGAAGGCCACGACTCAGGATGACGAGAAAATCCTCGAGTCCATTGCCGACGGAACGGATGATCTAACCCCCAACTCGGCCATCGACTTAGCTAAAACAGTCGAGGCGCCGGAAATCGTGGAGTAATAGCATCCGCGATAGAAACAGAACTACGAGATGGCTTGATCCTCGCAAGAGGTACGTAGGCAGCTCGTCGTAACCCGACGAGTTCAGCTATCCCCCTCACCAAAAAAGGGGGGGGGATGGGAACGAACATTTTCGTACTCCCGCAAAAATACTTTTTACATGTACTCTACATTTTTTAAAACCTTTCATAAAGTCTTAAATTCAAATACTTATTCAACACGTAAATGTTACGGAAAACAAAGATCGTATCTTTAAGGAATGCGAGACGTCGCAAATTCCTGAAAAGCCTCGATTCTCTATTTTCCTCCAAAACAGTCCATCCGCGACTCCAAAAAACTCTATCAGACAGTCTATTCACGACTCTAAAATTAATTTCCGTTGATTGGCCCCAACGGAAAAACATTGAAACGTTTCTCTCAATCAAATTCGTAGTCCGGCTTCTGACGAAGTCCTTTTGCATCCGACAAGGATATCATAGCGCGCTATACAAGAAATCCAAATTTTGGTTAGCTCTTCGTAAAGGAAGTAGCTCGATTCGTATCTAAACGAATCATATAAGCCGATAAGCACTTTGCATATTCTAAAACGGTACGAGTCAGGTCGAAATCGCGAACAAGCAAAACGTAAAGCCGATTTGTCATCGCATAGCTTTAGTCCGAAACTAGACCTAGGTCTTGCCCTAAACCCAGCCTTGCTGGTATCTAAAACATCTCATAGGCATAAGTATCCAGAATACGAGATTCCAAAATTTGCCACTTATCCCTTACAAACCTAACGTTCGCTACAAAGTAACTTACAGGTTAAGCGACCAAAAAAAGAGCTTGAATACGAAATGACTACGCGCATTCAAACCCTCTACACTTGGCGAAAGTATAAATCAAAACGCATAATTCATAAAAGCATCCATAGCAGGGATTTAAAAGCCACCAACGGCCAATCTCGAGAAATACAAAGTCACGCGACCTCCTAAGGGTCGCAACACATACAAACAGCCCCACTGGGCTTATCATAAATTATAATCAAATGCATAACAATCGGTTAAGGATATTCCGTACGAGGAATCGGGCTGGTCGACCTCTTCGCCCCTGTCACCTGCATTCGCATCTGCACCGGCATCCGCTGTATCTTCCGAGACTTGAATAGGGTTCCACAACTCTCGAATTCTCCCCTCGATCAGAGGAACAGAGGATTCGGCGTTAGCACATACTCTCATCGAACCGTCCATCGCGGCAAGTTCGCTGGAAAGCGAGAAACCCTCACGCTGCATTTTGTGAAGAGTACCGACCGAACCACGACACTCGCGAAAATCGCCTACAAAGTCCTGAGCCTCTTTATACGCCTCAAATTCGGTAGAAAAGATTTCCGCCCTTCGGTTCAATTCGGCAGCAGCTCTTCTCCGCCCTCTCCTTTCTGCACGGACGAGGGCTCGAGCCTGGACCTCGGCTTGCCGGCGGTTTTGCTCCTCAACCTCCAACCGATACTTGGAAAACTCCCTTTCGGTTTCCTCCGCTTTGAAGCGGGCCAATCGAGCAGTGCCGAAACTCCCGTCGATCGACGCGTTCCATACTCTTACGGCCTGCAAAGAAGTCAAGGTCAAATAAAAGGATAGGAAGAATTTGCTCAAGTTTCGGAAACAAACCTCGTTGACCAAACGAGCGCCCTCTGCGGTCACCTTATCCCTCTCCTCGTTGCCCAAAGACTCGTCACGGGTAAATGCCGGAGGAAGCTCATCAAAGAAGTCATTTGGGGGAGGGTTCGGACTGGGAGCACCCCCGTTTTCTGCGACAAAGTCAGGATCGTACCTCGACGGCTCGTCGTTTCCCGACGAGGCCTCGAAAGCGATCCCTTTGCCCTTCGATGATTTCCCCCTCCGCCTCGGAGGAGCAAACACGAAGGATCCATCATTGATGATAGGTCGCGTGCCGCCTCGCGATCGGTGAAGCGCGACCGCCTTTCGAATCCGGTCAAGATCGAAAGAATTCCAGGAACATGCCCTTGACCTGAATATGTCTCTCTTGATGGAAAGATCGGAAGGGACATGCGTGAGCAACCTGTTCTCTGAACAATAAAAAATGCGTATATGCGTTCAGAGTTCGCCTTTCGGATTCTAAAAAAAAAAAGGAGTACGATAATCTTACCACGTCGGTACAACCACTCCGTCGGGAATAGATGAAGAAAGCCTTCCTCGACAGAATCTCCATCTATCCTCACAAAAAAGAAACGATCGACGAAATCCTTAGCATGTGAGGTAAGTCCACGAATTACCGAAAAATCGGTCCTCGATTTCATGGCATATATTCCATTGGTGCTCACGCTCTTGGAACTCCACAACCCTTCGAAGTCCGAAGGGCTAAGATCCATTCCTAACTCGTAGCTCAGAATCACAACGCCAAGCCAGCTTTCTAAAGCCGACACGTTTAACTGGCTGATTGAAATTTCGAAACGGTCGAGAGCTTGAACAATGACCCCAGGGATCGGGAACCATAGTCGACACTGCATTATGAATGCCGCGTAACAAGTAAAATAACCCTCCGGAGGGCGCTCTGAACTCTCATTCCCACGGGGAATGCGAAACACGACTCCCTCCAGAACATTATAAAACCTTCGAAGAATTCCGAGATACTCGGGGGATACGTCGCTCGGCGAATCAGTTTCCACACGCGCCTTCACAGGTCGCCGGGGAATCGGAATCACAGGAAGAGGGGGATCAGAACCAAAGACGGCGTCACAATACGCGTTCCTCTCAATCTCTGAAACCTCGGGCTTCAGAACTTCCTCCTCGGCGTGGAAACTATCCGAAGAAGAGCGAGACTGTCTCCTCGAGGATTTTGATTTTGAAGTCATTCTTTTCTTAAAAGTAGAGAGAGAATTTGTAAGGGAGAGATTGACTTAGGATTCTTGGGTGAAATAAGAATGGTAAAGGATTCACAAGTCTTTATAGGCATGGATTTAACTATTTACCCCGCCCTTCGACACGATTTCGTCTCCATACTTTCCTCACGAACCATACAGCAAGCTAGGACCTACGACCGCTACGGCTCCTAGCTAGCTGGGGGGCTAACTGTTGGGGTCAAAATCGGTCAAGACGAAATCGATGTCCGAAAAGTTCGGACGAAACACGAAAGACGTTAGAGAAGCTTTAAGAGATTAAGTTTCAATCTAGAAAATTCGGGAAGATGTTAAGTCGTTCCGAAATCAACGATTAGAAACATTCTCTACACGATAAAAATCTCCGGAAAGTTAAAAGAACGCAAAAAAACTCGCACGAACCGAAAGAAACGAGTGACTGACCCTGGGCTGCCTCTAGGCGCCGGGCGCCTAGCGCCCGTGCTGCTTCTAGGCGCCGGGCGCCTAGCGTCATGCTAGCTCGAGTTGTCGGACGACTAGTCTTCGTGCGTAAGTTCCAGGTTCTCAAACCGCTAGAAATTCAAGTTTTGCGACTTTCTGAAATCCCGCAAACCAAACTCCTTTTCTTACTCCTAGCCTTCGGAAAACCCGTAAGACGTCGACGGATGGAAAAACTTCGTAGAAAACGGCGATGGTTATCTAAAAACACCATTCGCCTCAGAAAAGAGTCGAAGATCTTCCGAAAGATCCAATATCCGAGTAGGAGCGGTCTCTCAAAGAAATCGTAAAAATAGCGGAAATCCGAGATACGGCCCAAAGGGGACCAAACATGATCGGATAACCATTTTACGATTTTCTAAAAAGATGGATACGACAGCTTCCGATTATCCTCCTAAACAAGATAAATGTCAAACTTCCAAAAGATAAACATCAAGTTTCCAAAAAGATAAATGTCAATTTCCCGATAAATACTAAATCCGACGAAAATGGAAAAAGCCCAGCTCGCGGCGGCCCATCAGGAATAGACCGTCATATGGGAGTATATAAGCAAGTCTAGGAGTAGAGGAAGGGGGATCCGAAAATCACAAGAAAAACTACTCTCAAAGCAATTTAGAATTAGGCATTTATTTCCTTTTTAGCGAGCTGCGACTCAATTAGGTTAGATCTAGGGTTTTGAGACTAGCGACGATCGACAGCTCTTACGGCCGCGATCTCGACCTATTGTTCCAACGCTCTCCGCGAATTCGGAAATAAAATTCTTTCTTTTTGCTCTCTTTATTTTACGCATTTATTTTCAACTTAGCCTGTTTTAACTTTGTAGTGCGTGGCCCAGCAGATAGCCGGGATCCTCGGGGAAAACTAGGTCAACTTAGTTTTCCTACGTTCTTACTTAATAATATTTGATGGTGCGAATTTTGGTTCCCACAGTGGAGATGGGTTCTTTAAGTAGAGGAGGGACCCTGTGTCCTTTCCAAACGAGGGCCCGGAAGTCGAGGCCCCTTCGGAGGCTGGAGAAACCTCTAGCCTTGGATATTTTTCCCCAACAGTTTGCCCCTTATTCCTTGATTGCTTCGTAGGGATCAAGGGATAATATGTAGTCTTGAGTCTTGGTACTATTTCTTCCAGCAGGAGAAGGGCTAATGCCTTGTTGTATCTTAAGATAAAGCGTGGGACCATCGTTGGTCCTTTTGTCATAGGTCCGCAGGAAATGGTCCTCCCCGGAGGCATTGGATCCTCCTTTTTGGACAGAGACAGTTAAAGACGGTATGGGCTTTTTCAAGGGAAGCCCATTATCGGTTCAGCTTCCGTTTGGCGCCCATTCGTGCGCGTGGCGAGGCGATCGAGGCGCGTGGGCTTCAGACTAGGGTTTCTTCCCTTTTTCTTTGATCGAAGCCGAGTTTTTCTCCATTTCTTCTTTGACTTCTCTAGAGCTTTCATCTCGGCGACTTCCTTTTCCGGAGACTCTTCTTGTTTTCCACAGGTAGCCGTCTTTCTTTCTCCTCTTCTTATTAAAAATGTCGAATGAATCCCCTAGCAAAACCCTAGCAACCTCTCCCGTAGTTAGGTCTAGGACTTCCTCTTCTCAATCTCCTATGATCGAGACATTGGGATCCCGCATTGTTGAGGTTGAAGATGCCTCTACTGGGGGCAGAGCTGGTAAGTCCTCGTCATTGGGTCCGGTTTCATTGATCAAGAAGGAGTACGTAGAGGGATGGAGAAGGAAGTATAATCTTCCTCGAGATTTGGTCATCCGGGTCCCCGATCCGTCGGATAGGATTTCGGACTTTGGGGTCGACGAGGTCCCGATTTATGAGGCATACTTCGAATCAGGCTTTCGCGATCGGGTTCCTTTGTTGATCGCCAAGCTATCGGAGTTCCTCGACATCTCTTCGGGTCAGTTAACTCCTCCGGCCTGGAGAACACTCATAGCCATCCAGAATTTAGGTGAGCTGGAGGGTATGATGTTGGGTTTGAACGAGGTTCTGTACTCGTACTCTGTCTCAACCCTGCCTGGATCAGAGGGGAAATATTACCTCCGTCCTCGAGGTAAGAAAGCATTGGTTCAGGAGATTGAGAAAAAGGCGAGGAAAAGTCATCCTGTTTTTAGTGGTAAATGGGAGGAGAGGTTCGCCTTTGCGCTTCTTCCAGGCTCCCCTTCGGTTTGGCACGTAGCGGGTAGGTTAAATTGATATAAGCTCTGGTCTTGTCTCTGATACTCATTCATTTGCTTTGTCGTTGCAGGTGTATCTGTTCCAGCGGTACCGGAAGGGAAGGAGGTAGCTGAACGAGTGTTTGATCTGCCAGTTGAACGTCGTCAAGTCATCTACCTTCTGAGTCGAGAAGTTCTTGGTCGCTGCAGCATTTGGGGTAAGCTCATAGTATTTCTTTTTGTCTTCGTTATTCTGTCATTGAACTTGCGGATTCTTCTTTGCAGGGAATATGTCTGGACCTTCAGGAGATGGCTCCATGGATGCTTTCAAGAAAGCTTGGGAGAATCTTTCTGCTAAGAAGACTACTAAGGAGATTGTCGTCTCAGGGGATGATGATGTTCAGATTACGGGGAGCCTTAAGCGCAAAGGATCTAGCACTCCTGCTCCTACCGTTTCCAAGAGGAGGACTCGTTCTTCGACCCCTACGATCTCTGGTGTGGACCTGAAGCCGGTGCTGGATGACCTTTCTACCAAGGTCTTCCCGGGAAGCGTGTGCAATCTTCCTGCCGATGATCTTCCCAAAGCCATCTGCTCTATCCAGTTTGACCTCCTTCAGGTATGTCGACGCGTTTTATTACTGCTTTGGCCTCGTAGTGCATTATGATGACCGTGGTATCGTATTTGCTGCAGCTTATGTCTCAGGTTCATCACCTCAAGGATATGCTCTGAAGGCTCAGCTTCACGAGGAGAAGGACAAAGGTTTGGCGCAAGGGAAAGAGCTTAAGTCTCTTCAGCTAAGGTTGAAGAAGTCTCAGGAGCTGGAGGAGAATGCTGCTACCGAGCACGTCGTGCTGACGTCTAAACTGGATGCGGTGAGGGGAGAGCTGGAGGAGCTGAAGAATGAGAAGAATTCTTTTGAAGACGAGAGGACGATGGCGGTGAGTGGGGCTAAGATGATAACTCGCTGGGAGGTGATGAAGGATTATCTGTAGGGGCAGACTGATAAGTGGGACTTCGTGGTGGAGTTCGAGCACTACAAGATGGTGAAGGAGTCTGAGGCTAAGCTTCGTGGGTTGCCTCCTCCTTCGTATGACGACGAACCACTTATCCCTGTGAAGGAAACTGCTGAGGTGGATCCTCCTGCTCCCGTAGATAATCCAGTTGCTGCCCCTGAGGCTTAAACTTTCTTCTCCTGTTTTTTTGCTGAACTCTTGAGCCCGATGGGCTGTTGTCGTATTTTCGCCCTTCGGGGCTTTATTTCCAGAATTGGGCCTTCGTGCCTTTTTATTTTAGAACTTGATATACCATGATTTTGACCCACTTTTACCCATGGTATATAAGCGTATTTACATATATTACTACAAAATAGGGTCTATTTAGAGTATTTACAGGTTCAGGTACGACTTGGAGAAATATGGTGTTTTTGGTGTCTTTTGGAGCCTTTAAGTGCAGAATCGCGCAGACGCGTCAGATGTTTTGATATGGATGGAGACCATCCCACGGTGAGATTGAGCTGATATTTTGACACAAGATAGATCTTTGAGTTAGCTTTCCAATGCCACCGGTTTGAGGTCAATCCGACGGTTAGATCAGAAGTTATGCCCATTTTACTGAATAGTGGTCAGTCTGCCTCGCGAGAGAAGGCTGTCGAGAAGATGAATATATATCGATCGATGGGAAATCACCCATATCGATCGATATGAATGTCAGGACGTGGGATGACTATGTTTCATGACCGCCATAAGCCCTAAAGCAACCCAAATTATCAGAATACCCTTGGACGACCAGAAACCCTATTTATGTTATTCTAAGCCATTGTTGACGGCTACGCTTTCTTTACACCTTTTTGATTCATTGTTCTAAGTTAGGAGAGAAGGGAGGAACTCCTATCAGAGTCCTCCTGGAACTCTATTGGTTTTGGTTTTATATCTATTGCAATTTTATATCTATTCATCTATGATTTCTGTTACTACTATCATGTCTGAATAGATCCACCTGTTAGGTTTAGGGTTCAGATAGGTTATGTGGGATTAGCTCCAAATATAGAATTTCTAAGTTGTGGTATTCATCATTGAAGATTGTTCCTATTGCTTGTTCTTGAGTAATTAACCTGGACTTGATCTTAGATTTATTAGGCACAAGTAAGAGCTTGGCTTGTCATCTGACCTGTCTTCTCTGAGCTAGAATTGCTAGATACATATGAGAATTGATCTAGAAACTCTGGTGAACATATAATCAACTCGCGCTAAGCGCTTACTAGAAGCGTATCGATTGATTCTCCTATATAGATATCGATCGACGCGACGAAAGACGTATCGGTCGATGCTCCTATAAAGACATCGATCGACGCTTTCTAAGATTCGACAATGAAAGTTGAAGGTCTTGGATCTAGTAATAGATAACCTAGAAATCGAGAGATGATTGGTTATTCTAGTAGTTGAGTTCTATAATATCATGCTTTAGTCTCTATATCATTATAATCCTGATTTCCTGAATAGAAACCCTAGATCTAGCAAACCATCCTTCCATCAAACAAATCCCTGCCAAGCTGAACAATTAAATTGTTCAACTTGTTTACTGCTTTTTTATTACTTGCTTTATTTATTGCTTTAAAACATATTAGCCTAGGTTAATCATATAACTATTAGATCTATTAGGTTCCTTAGCTCCTTGTGGATTCGATCCCTAAGTACTACAACTGAACCTTTTATTTGAAAGAGTAATTCACTCCTTAGGGTAATTTGAGTGATATCAAATTTGGCGCCGTTGCCGGGGAGCTTTGATCGCCATTAGATCTTATTTAGTTAGATTTAGTGTAGGTTTTGTTACTGTTCGAAAAACTGATAATTTTTTTTCTGTTTCAGATACACAATTATGAGTACCAGAGGCAGCAAGGGAATTGGGCTCTTACTAGTTTGAGCCACTGGATTTGGAACGCATGATCCATAAGTCTAAGAGGGATGTCAACACCCACCAAGCAGCGATCAACAACGTAGAAATCCAACAATCGATCGATTCTATTCATTCTTCATCGATCGATATCGTACTCCTGAAATCGATCGATAAGCCACACCATCAATTGATCGATAACCTACAAGAAGCGGTGATCGATAGAGCCAACCAACCGAAAAAAATATTGTTCACCCGAACACTAATCATCCGGCTACTATTCATCGCACTGTTCATCCGGCTACAATTCACCCGAAATCGATCGATACTGTTCATCCAGAATCGATCGATACTATTCAACGCGGTACTGTTCACGATACTGTTCACGGTACTATTCACTGTACTGTTCACCCGATGTCGATCGATACTGTTCATCTCATATCGATCGACACTGTTCATCCCATATCGATCGATACTGTTCATCCCGCATCGATCGATACTGTTCATCGCACTGTTCATAGCGACACTATTCATCCTACGGTTCATCACGACGCTGTTCAACCGACGGGTGACGACACTTGTGTGGAGTCAGAGGAGGACGAAGAACACATATTTGAGATGGATAAGAAGGGTATCTGGCGAGACAAAGAAGGTCGTCCTCGCAACTACAAAGGACAATTGATTAATGCTGAAGAAGCAATAATTCCTGATGTAATTGTTGTTGCTAAGATGAATGACTATCCTCTTTGCCAAGAATGGTATGATGGAGTAATGGATGACTATCACTTCTATGGTCTTCCTCACGAAGATCCAAGAAATCACATCGCAGAGCTTGAAGATCTAGTATCAAGAAGCGGGCCGAGTGAAGTGTATGATTACAACATGATGCTCTGCAAGATATTCCCCTATTCACTATATGAAGATGCTTTTAGCTGGTTCAGTCAGCTGCAACCAAGATCTCTAACCAGTTGGGAGAACATCAAAGACACCTTCATAGGTAAATTTTTCAGTGAAGATTTCGCAACTGTTCGAAGAAGGCATGCTTACATATTAAAAAAGGCGTCTGACGATGAGAAGAGAGGAATAACGACTAGCGTAGATCAGATTGTTGATTTTATCTACAACAAGCAGAATGAAGATTTTGAAACTCCAACAACTCATGTCAAGCAGCCAGACATTCAGGTTCAACATGCAGATGAGGGTAAGCAGAAGGATGAACTAAACAGAGGACAGCTGGTCAACCATGGTACAGTTAAGGACAATGAACAGTCTAAATCTGGAGAGCTGAGCAGAGTAGAAGAAGCCGATATTAGTGACATGAGCTCAGCATCGTTCGACGCCAACACCTCCACATCGATCGACACCGGTACTTTAGCATCGAGCGACAGTACGATTGCAGCATCGATCATCAGCACCACCTCATCGTCTCTCGACATAATCAATTTGGAATCGATCGATACAGACTTTTGTCATCGATCGATACCACTTGAAATCCCTGAAAGTTCGAGTTGTCCTCCGGACACTGCAAACTCGACACAGGAGAGCACCGATGTATCAAGTTGTTCTCCTTCCCCAGATGTAGAAAAATAAATCTTCATGGAAGATATCTTGGAGCAAGAATTCTTAAAGTTGGAGGATGAAGAAAAGCTTGGAGATTTAGATTCAAGTAAAGAAGTTAATATGGAAGACTTCTTGGAACATGAGGAATGGCTTGAGGATATGTATAAAAATTTGGACCAGAAGCTTGATGACGAACAGAATACTGAGAGGAAAGATTTGGAGACTTCGTCAAAATCTAGCATCGATCGACACCAACCTGATGAGATCGATCGATACCCACTGTGATAACCCGCCCTTCGGGGTAAAATGGTCGAGGAAGTCAAGGTCGAGATATGGAACCAAGCT